>MWMN01000191.1:10900-31284 GCA_002968875.1 Cordyceps cicadae | reverse complement strand
GCGTACGGCCGCGTCTGGGGCGCCAGCGCGGCCGACCGGACCGGCCGCACGCAGACGCCGACCAGCGACATCGAGATCCTGCGCGGCCGCCTGGCGCAGCTGTGCTGGCGGCGCAGCGAGGAGCTCAGCGCCGCGTGCGGCGCGCGGGTACGACGTGGTGGTCGGCGCGGACGGCGCGCAGAGCCGGACGCGGCGGCTGGCATGGGGCGCGGCGCGCGCGGACGCGGCGCTGCGCAGCTTGAACGTCTACGGGGCCTTCTTCAGCGTCCCGCGGGAGCGGCACGACACCAAGTGGCGGCAGTGGTTCCACACGACCGGCGGCCGCGCGGCGATGCTCCGGCCAGACGACCGCGGGGAGCGGGCCACCGTCTTCCTGACCGTCATGAACGACACGGACCCGCGGCTCCCCGCCGCCGGCAAGCGGCACGACGGCGATGACGCGGAGAAGAAGGCGCTGATGGCGGAGTACTTTGCCGGCGCCGGGTGGGAGACGGACCGCATCGTGCGCGGCATGGCGGGCGCGGAGGACTTTTGGTTCGACGCGCTGGTGCAGGTCCGGATGGAGCGCTGGAGCACCGGCCGGGTCGTGCTCCTCGGCGACGCAGGGTGAGGAGATGCCCCCTCCCCTTTGCTCCTAACCTAGAAGGAATTCCACTGACGGCTGGCAGGTACTGCGCGTCGCCCATGTCGGGGATGGGAACGACGCTCGCGCTGACGGGCGCGTGCAGCCTCGCCGGGGCGCTGCTCCGGCACGGCGGAGAGCCGCCGGACCGGGCGTTCGCCGAGTACGAGGCGGAGATGCGGCCGATCGCGGACAGGGCACAGAAGCTGGCGCCGGGGATGCCGCGGATCATGCACCCCCAGGCGCTCTGGGAGCTGGTGCTGCTGCACGGGCTGATGTTTGTGCTGCAAAAGTCGGGTGTATTCACGATTTTGGCTATGTTGTTCGGGCCGCCAGCGGACAAGGTATCGCTTCAAGAGCGACCACGTGAAAAGCAATGAGGGTTCTGTATTGTGAAAAAAAAAAAACACTTTACTCGGCGTATTGATGACGCCGAGCCTCAATGGGCATGCTTTGGTTAGAGTCATTCACATAATTACGATCAACCCAATGTAGACCACATCTGAGGCCAGTCGCACGTTACGGGACCGGTCCAAGATCCATCTATAGCAAATGAGCGAGATCTTACTAACTCCAATGACACCTCCATACCATTGATTTTCTGGGCAGCACGACTCATCAGCAGCCGAAATTGGGAATCCGAGGGTGGGGAGTCAAAGTTCAAGCGGTTCCTCAGCCGCAATTCAGTGAAAGCAACTCGCTCGGACCTTTTGATCCATGAACATGTCCGCGATTCTACGGGGCAGAAAACTCGGTGCTTAATTTTTAAACTGCGTTGTGATGGCTTTCCGCATTTTCGACCGTGCAAACCGCCTCACGTCAGTATGAAGATTCCAATAATCGCTTCGGTGGCCCTTCTCGGTGCGTTGCTGCCCTCATCCACGATGGGGAGCTCATGCTCCGACGTGCTACGCACCGGAACCCCAGAATCGGTCGGCATGCTGTCAAAACCGTTGGCGGACATGGTAGTCAACATGTCGCACTTCACCGAAGCCCGAAACTGGGGTGCGCCGACACACAACCAGGTCCTACCCGTAGAGCCCGGCGGCAGCGTGCTCGTCGCGCGCCATGGCCGGATCGTCAGCCACTTTGCCTTTGGCAAGCGGAATCTGTGGGCGTCAGTCGAGGGATATAACGGTAGCGTGCTGCCGATTCCGGAGCAGGAGGCCGCGACGACCGATACTATCTACGACCTGGCGAGCCTCACCAAGCTGTTCACCACGGTCGCAGTGCTGCGGTGCCTGGATGCTGGGCTTGTGACACTCAACGGCACAGTCACCACCTGGCTGCCGCGATTCGGGGCCAACGGCAAGGAGGGTGTTACATTGCTGCAGCTGCTGACACACACGAGCGGCTTCGACGCGGACCCGGCGATTGGACTTTGGACGCCGCGCTTTCCCACGTACGATTCACGCATCGACGACATCCTAGCGACGAAGCTCATCAACGAACCGGGCTCGGCGTATCTCTACTCGGACCTGAACTTTATGACACTGATGCTTGTCGTGGAAGCGGTTACCGGAAAGCGGCACGACGAAGTCATCCTCGAGTTCACATCGACGATGGGTATGACGGACACCTACTTCAACCGGGACAACGTCGAGGGCGCTACCTCGCCGCGGTACCACCGCGTGGCCGCGCAAGAGTTCCAGGAGGCCGTGAGCTCCGTCTACGAGCCGCCGCGGCCGCAGCCAGTACGCGGCACCGTGCACGACGAGAATGCGTGGTCGCTGGCGGGGGTCGCGGGCCACGCAGGGCTCTTCTCGACCGCGCTGGACACGGCAAAGCTCGGGCAGATGATCCTCAACAACGGCACGTACGGCGGGGTGCGGGTGCTGAGCCGGGCGTCGGTGGAGCTTATCTTCACCAACTTCAACGCCCGGTTCGGGCCGCGGAACGCGCACGGGGTCGGGTTCGAGCTGGACCAGGCGTACACGGCGGGGCCGATGGCCAACTTGCAGGCAGCGAGTCACACGGGCTTCACGGGGACGTCGCTGGTGGTGGACCGGGCGAGCGGGACGGTGTTTGTGCACCTGGCGAACAGGGTCCACCCGTCGCGATACTGGAGCAGCAACAACGTGGCACGGCAGACGCTGGGCGCGTGGGTGGCGACGGCTCTGGGGCGAACGGTGCAGTTTCCGTAGATGAAGGGGGGTTTTCCAGAAATTTGTTCGGCACTGGCAACCCCGTTGGCCGATAACGGATGACCTTGGTTGATTGCTCGAAGGTGATGGATGGCAGCACAGGGTGATGGGTGATGGATGCTGACCAATTTGCCTAGGAGGAAAGGATCCGGGGCGAGCCAATCGTTCATTGGCAGGAAAGAAATGGAGCGCCCTTGCGCCGTCGCATTGGAGGGCGAGTTTATTTACCTTGTCTGCGAACCCAATTGCATTCGGCAGGCAAGCCGAGCGAGCACAGCATAGGTCTGGGACAGAATCTATTAATCATGCCAGCCGTCATCCTGTCATGGTGCCACAAAATCACAAAGTCGTTGACGGATCGGCAGCGAGCGAAGATGTTCTCAGCTTTGTGCGTTCCTTGCGTTGCAATTACCCCGCTGTAGACATGACACATATGTACATAGGTCCTTTAGTCCCTTGTAATTACCTGGTACTGCCGGAGCTTCGGCAGCTACAGAGTACGCAATGATGGATTCGACCATTGCACTTCCAAGAGATAGCAATTCAGCGCGCTTCCACACGGTCAATTTGGCCTGATTTTCAATCCAGATTCCCAGCGTAGTCTTTTGGCCAAGGCGCCGCCTGCACTCATTAGGTAGCTGTCCTGATCTGCCCAAGTTGGAGCCCTGCCCCGGGTACCCCGCCTGTAAACACATTTTGGGGCTAGCAGGTTATTAGGTATTACGGTGAAGTAGCAGGTAGCAGGTAGTTACACTGCCGGGCAGAAAAGGCGTGCTCCACTATAAATGCCAGGGTCCTGCAAATGCCCATTCTTTTCAACATGGGAATCTTGAGAAATCCGGCCAGCTTCAGTCTCCACGAGTGTAACATCCCTTATTCATCATTGTTTCGCCACGCGCCAAGATAAAATTTCGCCGAATCCACGTATACAAGACGAAAACATTTGCGCAATATAGCAACCGAATTTTACTGCCTCTACATACGACCTTTTGACCGCCTGCCTACCTACCCTTCCTTGATACCCAACCAACCTGCCCAAACCCGTTTGTTTGTCCACCCCCATCCCCACTCCAGATCTCCGAACAGCTTCAGCCTGGATTTTCACCCAAAAGCCCGGGCCACGACAACGACACTTAGCATCGATAACCCGGCGCATCAGTTTATGCCTACCATCGCCCCCGTGGCTCCGCACATAGGACTTGAGCCCCTAGGTACTCTCCGCGGCCCTGCCGGCGGCGACATTGCGGTTCATGTGCTAGCCGCCATCTCTCGAGCAAGCAGCGTAGACGACAGGCATCAGTCAGCCGCGGCGCCATCACAGCTCTCCCTCAAAGGCCTCCTGCAGAGCGAAAACGTGCAAATTGTACCGATCCTTGCGCATACAGCCCCTTGCCGGCCAACCTTGTGCTAACTCCGAATGTCCAGATTCAGGACAACCTGGCCACGCTCGCCCGCTTCGCCGATCTTCTGCCCCTCAACGTCGACACCACCGCCCCTCGCATCTCCAACGACGAGCTCCTCATCATGGGAAATCTAGTACGGGACATATCCGCTAGCCTGGAGAAGATTGAGTCGCTGCGCGCCCAAGAGGACGAGGTGCTCCCTTTTGTCGCCGACAAGTACGTGCCGATGCGGCCCGTGTCGTCGGTCGCGCGGAGAATGCGCAAGGAGAAGAAGGTACGTTCTATGCTCACTTGGGATGCAGCAGGGCCATTTCCTAACACATTTTCAGAAATTGAAAATGGCACACAAGTGCCACAGTTGCAACCGTCTCGACACGCCGCAGTGGCGACCCGGTCCCGACGGCCCTCGCACACTCTGCAACGTCTGCGGCTTGATCTACACAAAGAGACAGCAGAGACACGCCGAGCAAGTGGTACGCCCTTTACGAGACGAATAAGTATCCCTGGATGGATATTCTTCTAATAGCTACGCGATGACGACGCTTTCTGTTCTTTTTTTTGTTTTGATATCTTTGGATGCTTGATATGCCACGAATACCACTTGCATTTTCTCTTTAGGTTTTCCCCTTTATTTCAACCGGCTGGGAGGCATCCTCAGTTACTGCAGGGACTCATAGTGTATTAAAAACTCGGAATGTGGAATATGGAATACGGAAGGTTTGGTTTGGATAACTATCGCAGGTGTTTTCTAACATTTCAACCTTGTTACCCTACGGAGTACTACTTACCCTGTTGCGGCTTTGACGTTAGTTCGGCATGCAGAATACAAAGACTCTTTGGGGTAATTTTCCCAGCAATATCATTTGTTGAATGTCGAAGGCATGCGTCCCTGCCTCGGATTGTGAACGGCGAAATGATCTGGCCATGGATCTTGCAGATCGATTAATCGTGCACAGTTGCTCATACCAATTCGGCGCAACGGGGACCTCTGTCAACGACAATTGAAAGTAGGCACAAAAGAGAAAACAGAGCCGAGGAAGCCCATGTTATTGACGATATTGACAACGTGGCGCACGTGGAGTGATCAATTACAGGGTCCCGTTACGCCCGGCACCGCCTGGGACGGCGGGTAGGCACTTCTGGTGCGGATGAGGTCCCCTATCCGTTCATCCATCAGTAACCCACGTTCGCCGACTACGGAGACGATGCAATGAGGCAGGCCAATGACAGAGAATACAACAAGCCAAAGAAGAAGGAGCGGGGGTCTTGTTGGTATAGAGGGGTACAGGTGTCACCTAGAGTGGCACGTCGCTTTTTTGAGCTTGTGGCTCGACAGGTCTGATTGTCAGATGACGGCACGGCTTGGCGAATGGGCCATGGTGCATAAATGGCGGTGGCGGAGTTGCTGTGCTGGCAGGGCATGGCTGGGCTTTGCTTTGTCTCGGGTGCGCTTATGTTTCCGTTCCATCACGAAGCGCTGACTAGTTAGGTAGGTAGTTTTCCTGTGCCGCACTGTTGGAACCAGCCGATGTTCAAGTGCCAACCGGCCCTGCTCAAAGTTCATAACTAATCGACGATTGTCATCAAGTAAGCGAGTCGAGCACATATATATGCCGCCACTCCCAAGGCAGAAAGCAAAGACATTGATAGGCGTAAGACGGGCGAAACAGGTTGATGGTCGAGTAGAAGACGTCGAGGTTTTTTTAAAAAAGAATAAAGGCATTGTACGTATGCTAACTAGTGTTTCATCTTTCAAAAAGAGGGCGCGAGTTTCTGATCAGTGTGCATACGTATGTATACACATTGGTTCCGGAATCACCCAATTGGGGCTAGCGTAGTTCGAATAAACCAATCAGAGGCCAGAACACTAAACAACGCTCACAACACCACAACTTAAGAATCGCGATAGCTCTCATACCCCTCCCTGTATTCGTAAGGAGACCACCAAGAGCTTTCCTAGTATTAAAGAAGCTCTAGGTACTCTCCTGATCCAGCAGAATGCACTAGGTTTTATTGTTTCAATTTTAGGTGCGAGACGCACTATCAATGGCAACCAGAACCAGACGACCATTTGCTGCGATCACGACGGAGCTCCACGAAAACAGCCATCAACTTTAAAGCACTATAGATCATTATCAAAGAAGTGCAATTATAGCTTTAGGGCTATTATTCGATTTGACGACTTTAGCTCTACATATTCTATATTTCTTTTTTTTTTTGGAATGTTGAACAAAATCTTAGAAGAGTGTAGAGTGTTACTACGTTTTTGGAGGCTCCTAACCCGAAACCCCCTCCTCCAATATGAATGCAATTTCGTAGCAGTGTACAACGTGGGTACAATAGTTGGAGTGATACACTATACGCATAAGAAGATAATTTATAAACCCTGTCTAATTCATCCCATTCATACGACGACTTCATAAACAACCATGATAAACTACTTATCAAAGTTCATACGACTCATGAGAATAACGCCAGCTCATACGACTACCTAATGAATGACTCTACAATATTATACATGACTCTCAAATATCAAAGAATAAAGGTTTAGCGTGCTAGCAGCATAGGCGAAGTGTTTATTAATAAGGCTACAATCTTGACTCCGTGTCTACGAGGATAAATACAGCAAGCTGCCCATTCCAATCCTATCAATAACCAAGAGTCAAAGCTCGCCTCGATCATATTGTGCATTATTCACCACGATTCCGCTTAGCAACAACCCAAACCAACAGCTTCGTCGTTATCATGGCTCTCAAAACCGCTATTACAGTGGCCATTTCGTGCTCTGCTATTTTAGCATCATCGGCAACTATTGATAAGAGAGTTGTCAAGGGAGAAACTATTGGGGACCGTGAAATCAAATTCATGGCCTCCGTTCTCCGAAACGGGAGACACATTTGCAGAGGCAGTCTATTAGACAATACTACTGTTATTACTGCCGCTCATTGCGTTAACAAAGTCGAGAATTTGTCTATGCGGGTTGGATCAGACGCAAGTCTTCCCGTCATATTTTCCGCCAATATAATAAAGCGGTATAAGGCTAACAATTGCATAGACTAGGGGATCGGGGGGTATAGTCGTGCAGGTTGCATCTTCTGTAATGCACCCTGACTATGACGGAGGCCTCGACGAACACAACCTCCAACGAAAAGGCCCCAAGTTCCACAATGATGTTGCAATTGTGAAATTAGCGGATCCGGTTCAGCAGAGCAGCGGTATTGAGTATGCCACGTTGCCTCCAGCAGGCTCGGATGCCGCGGTCGATTCCATCGCAACGGCTGCAGGATGGTAAGTGCGATCATCGCCGCACTACGGCGTGTACCTTGATGTTTAGAAAGACATTAACTTGCGGCACAGGGGGTCTATGACGGTCTATCATCCTGTATCCAGTCCCAAGGACAGGTATCCGCTGCCGCTTCAGAAGGCTGTTCTTCGTATCCGCCCACGTGCGGACTGCACCCGGTTCGAGAATATAGGTGAGCGAGACACCATAATCTGCGCTGGTGGGGAAGGCAGCAACGTCTGCTCACAGGATAGCGGTGGTCCTCTTTTCGACGCGAAAACGGGACAGCTGCTCGGTCTTGTATCACAAACCACCGACGATGAGCAGACTGGCGAAAAGTGCGGCCAGACTCCCGGGGTGTTTACCAGAGTCGGCAGTTACATTGACTTTATCACCAGCCATCTCGGTGCTCAGCGCAAGCCGTGTCTTGCGAAGACAGTCCGAGCTTAGAATTCAGATAGTTTGATCAGATAACTTTATATGGAGCGTTCTTTACAAGGTCCCAACTCTTCGAGTAACAGCTCGCATCATTCAAAGTCACATTAAACATTCCAACAAACTCATTAAAGTGCAAGTGGTGTGCGGGCCTGGGCATGATGAAGCGCCAATCGGCAGGAGGTGGAAGATCCCCTGTTGCAAGTTGATGATGACTGACTCGACTGGTGGGTGGTTCGCAAATGGTTTGGACGGGCTGCCTGGGACGGGCTGGGACGTGACTTGGGTTTGGCCAGGAAGGGCGAGCAAGGTGGGGGACGAACTACACTACACAGCACAGGTCATCATCGGCCTGCTCCGGCTTTCAGATTTCCTTTGTGGAAAAGTAAGAAAGGAAGTTGAGCAGGTTGTCTGCGGGGACAACTACTTCGCAGTCGATGGCGAATCCGGCCCCGGCTCGTACCGCCCACGAGCCATTGAATCTCTAATCTCTAGCCGTGGGTGGTGCCTTGCTTTAATTCATCTCTGCATTGTTTATGGTTAGATGGCGCCGTGTGACCGGCAATCTAGGGCGCAGCTACGCATCATTCAAAGGCTGGAGGGCGGGAGTTGGTTGCAGGCGGCGGGCTGTGCTTGTTAGCGCTACGCCGTCAGCCGAAAGGCTATTACCAGGTCCTAATAACAATACCGAGATGCAGGTATGTGCGAGGTAGAGGCCAGTTAGTCGGTAGGTACCTACCTTCTAATAACAAGGGTAGTTGGCTGGGTGCTGGTGCCCGTGGTTCGCTCAGCCCCAAAATCCACTCATGCATGCCTTGTTTCTTTTCTCGATGACGGGCAGGGGAGGCGCGGGTTTGGCACCAGTCGTTTGCTATTTGCTAGCGCGGATAGGGGTCGATTGTTGTAAAAAACCGAAATGAACAAGAATGGGATCACAGACCCTGGGTTCGAGGTAAGCAAGTCGTCGTCGTCTCATCTTCGGGCGCTGTTGTGACTCATTGATAGGACTGGTAAAATCGCGGGGCCGGTGACGTAGTTGGTTGAATTGGTGGACGAATTCCCCTCCTGGACTAAGAAACGGGTAGATGGAAATAGAAACGCGAGGCACCGATTTTCGAGGGACAGGCTCGTTTTATTAGAGGCAAGATGGAGAAGAATTTCTGTCATTTCATTCCGTTGTCCATGATGCGAGGACTCGCAATATTTCATTCCGCCTGCAAAAAAGCCTTGCAGTCTGCCCGTCTTTATGCGAGATGCAGCACCAGTCCAGCTGACACTGGCAAGAGGGGCCTTGTGAAGGGGATGATTGTCAGCCCTGGGGGAAGGGGCGGGATAACAGAGAGAAGGGAAGCAAAGGGGCCAATGATGTTGAAATGACAAGAACATGACTCTAGGTTGAAGCCGCCGAGGCCCCTCCTGAGATTAGTACAGATACGGACTATTGTACTTTAGGTACCGTAGTTCTAACGTCAACACCTGGTAATAAAATCGATGGTTCTGCAACCACTGTACCCGCCCCCGTAAAGTGCCGTTGGCGTTGGAAAGGTTCTTTGCAGGCTTCTCCCGTTACTGGGCTAGGATGGATTAGGGCAGGGGCCGGTGCAACCGCCCGCTGTGTGGTTGGTGGTGTGGTTTTGTGGTTTTGGTGGGGGCCGCGGCGCGCGAGTGCCACACCCACCGGGCAGGGCCACGCTCGCTCGCTGGCTTTTAGCTGGGCGCTGCACCCCACTCATTCCCCCGCCGTCTTGCAGCAATAGAACGGACGGGGCAGGGCAGGCAGACAAGAAAGGCGACCAGCGCAACAAGGCAAGCAGGCAAGCAGGCAGGCAACAACAGGGTCAGGCTCTCTCTCATTGCTCGTCAGCCGGGCGATGGGTGAGGGGCGAGAGGAGTGAGGCGAAACGAACGGCGGGCTCCTTGGCTGCCTTCCTTGTACCCGCGGGGCCGTTCGAGGTTATGCCGGTACTTGCCTCTTTGTATCCGCACCTGTGACGTTGCTTGCCGCTCCTTGTCGATGCTCAACTGCACGGTCTTGTCTGTCGTGCCGTTGTCGTGTCGTGCCGTGCCTTTACTCCTTTCGGCAACGACAAGACAAGACAGGACAGGACACCACCCAGCAGGTTGGCGTTGCAGCAAACAGAGTCACACCTCCACCAACGAGCTAACTAGTGAAGGGGTGCTGTGCTGGACAAGAGAGCAAGTGAGTCGCCTACTGATACAGCCGGGCGGCAAAACCACCATGGCCACTCGTACTTGACACCACCCCTTTCCTCCTTTTTCCCTTTTTCCCTTTTTCCCTTGCCTTCATTCCTCTCAACTGCAATTTATCCATCCTCGAAACAATACCTCAACTTCCTGCCGCTATTCCCTCGACTTGGCCACCGTTTGCCGTCGCACACATACACACACACACATACATACCTCGCTAGTGCCAACCGCTGCGACCCTTCCTTCATTCACACATTCGGCCCACCGTCACCTGCCCACTCATCACGAGCCAAGCACATCTCTGACCTGGCCGCAGCAGTCTTGGCCCAGCCTGTCCGTCTGTCGATTCTTTTTGCTTCCCGCGCCATCTAGTTACTCCATCTTTCAATCCTTTCCAATTTTCTTCTCCATCCTTGTCGTCCGCGGGAACCTGGACAGCGCCCAAGATCACCTCGACGCTCGCCAGCCCCAACCGCCCTCGCTTACATATACACAACACCCCCTGCCTGCCTGGATAGTAAACACAGCCAACCACGCAGGCTGGCGTGCTGCCGCATCTGTCCAACATCTCCAATACGCCGTTGCCATCATGAGCGGCAGTGCAATCGCTCACCGCATCGACCATGTCGACGCCCTTGCCCGCACACTTTACCAGCGCACAAAGCAGATTCCGCCGCCTGCGTTTGAAGATGCCGCCGTCGCCGTTCGACGCATGTACATGACCCTCCGCGGCCTCCGCACCGAGGCCACCGACCCCAAGTCTGTCCTCAGCCAGCCAGAATCCTCTGCGACCTCTCTTGCTACACTCGCTTCCATGATCGATCACAGCGAGGCTGCCCTCAGGCAGCTCGAGACGGTCCTCGATCGTTTCGACGTTGCTGGCAAGAAAGACCACCTGGCAGGTCGCGTCGCTTCTGTCGAGCTTGCAAAAAAGGAACTGGACCTTGCCATTTTCCTTGATTCCGTCCAGACCCGGGCAAAGACGACGTCCGCCACCCCAGCCCGACAGACCACTCCAGATCAAAAGAAGCATCATGTTGGCGCTGTGACTTCCAACGCTTTCGGTCGACATCCTGATGTGCGTGCAGCCGACGCTGAAGCCGCATTGCCACAGTACAAGAGGACACTCGAGCGACTGGGCCTCACTCATGACGAAATAGAGGCTGAAGCGGTATGAAACCTGCAACCCCCAAGCTCAGAACAATGTGCTGACACCTTCACCCAAGGCTATCGTAGAAGCAGAGCGTCGGCGGCAAAGTTCTGAGTTGAAGGACATATGTGATGCCACAAATATACCCACATACCAGAGCGTGGCCGAGTTCGAGGTGAACACGGCCCCCCAGGTCCGGCATCCCGTACAACTGCCAGTCGTGCCACCTAAAGTGCCTATTCCGCCGCCCAAGGAAAAAAGCTCACCCCCAAGAAATGAAAAATCCGGGTTTAGCAGAAATTCCAATGCTTCTCCCGAGGGGGATCACTCACCGAAGGTGCTTCCTACGCAGTACTCCTTCAATGTCCCACACGCCAGTATGGAGGACGACAAGAACCAAGATCTATCTACGGCGCTCATCTCGACCAAGGAGCTTGTCTCCATGGACAGTCTAAGCCAGAACATTAATGGAATGCACATCCACACAGATCTGACAGCGGCGCACTCGAGCCGTCTAGGTGACAACCTTTCGCCCACCTCGCCAACGGTTGTCGGTGGCTCACCGCAGCAACACTACAGTAGTGTGGCCGCGGATGCGAGAACACAAGCTTTTCCAGGTACCAGCCCGGGTCGCTCATCATGGCTTGGTCCGGATAGATATGGCAGGGAAATTCCGCCCGACGCCCAGTGGACTAAGATCCGCCGTACCCTCGTGAGCCCCGAGGTCCTTCACCACGCCGGTGTGCGATACGAGGCACGACCTGATTATGTTGCCATCCTCGGCCGTCTCAGTCGACAGCAAATTGACGAATTTGCTCGCCAAAGCGCCGAATGCCGTGCTGCCCGCTCCAGTCGGCCCCCATTGCCTCCCCGGCGTTCAGACGACGATGCACGACCTACCTATATTAAAGCGGACACCACAACTCACGGAGATGGTGCCCGACCTACTAATCTGGACACCAAAAGCAACGCCGATGGTGCCCGGCCTATCAATGCGGATGCCCAAAGCCATGGTGACGGCGCTCGGTCCGGAAAGAATTTGGACGGCAAGAGTCATCATAGCGACGACGACATTCTCTGTGACTCTGACGATTCAAGCGACTATTCAGGTTACCACCGAACACACGCCAAAGGCACTCGTACCTACCCGTACATTGTCAGTCCACCGTCCAAGAACAGCAAGACGTCGCCTTCCACAACGGTTAAGCCTAAGCCTATCCTCAAGAACAAGCACGAAAACCACGTGCGCTTCGACTCGGAAGCGCATGACCTGGAACATTCCAGCAGTGCACCTAGTTCTTACAACCACGACCGTCGCCGAGACTACTACTATGAGCAAGGTAGCCCGTCATCCTCGCGCCGGCATAGAGAGCACCATGAGCGCGACTATGATGATCGTGATGAGCGGTCGCACCGCAGCCACCGAGATCGACGTGAGCGGAAGAAGAAGTCTTGGGGAGAGACACTCGGTGCGGTGGGTATTGGAAGTGCTGCGTTGTTGTTGGGCGGCGTTGGATTTTAATACCTAGATGCAATCTTCTTCTTTGTTGTTCTTTTTATATTTTCATTGGGTTTGGAACACAGAACACGGGCCTTTTATGATGACGACTCACGACGACTATAATGACAAAACAAGGATCTACTACGACATACTGCTTGAGCTGGGCTGTACAACAAGCATGCATACACATACATTACTGGCTTCGTTATTTTTTTTTTTCAAGATATTTTGTATGATTTAAAAATGAGATTGATGAAAGTTCCGATGAAAATACCTTTGTGGCAGATCTATGGTTTCCATTGGCGTGGCCGTCCCGACATGTAGCAGACTACAGATTAACTAACAGGTGCAGTGGGTGGTCCGTATTTTGCACGAATTTGTAGTCATTCCCGCACAACCCTGGAAGCCGTTCGTCATTGGCGAGCCTACCCTAGAGGTCTTCTCAGTTAGACAACGACGGATGGCCTCCACTTAGTTGCAGAGGGGAGGGGGATGGAGGGTGCCAAGATGCCAACTCTAAAAATATGCAGGCAATCTGACAAAAAAAATCTATGACCTCATTGTAGGGAAACGATCCCTGGAGGAGGCGGTGGCCGTAGCTTGTTAGTGGCGGTCGCGGTCAGGGGTGCCAGGAACCGCAGGAGCGCAATGAGCTGGCTGGGCTGGTGACGCAAGAAGAAGAAGGAAAAAAAAAACGCAACGCAACGCAACGCAAAAAGGCCTCCAAGACGACTTGATACACGCGTGATGCTGCCTCGGCGAAGCGCTCTATCACACGAATGGGTAGAAGGGAAAGGCTGGGAGGTTGTTCCGCGACTTGTTTGGGGCAGCGACAGTTTGAGCTTGGGAAATAAATAAATTTGCTTGGGCGGCCGCCGCTGGCGCCGGTGGGTTTTGGTTGGGTTTGTTGTTGTTGGTGGTGCCGGAGATGCCCAGCGGACTTGGGGTTTGAGGCTAGCAAAACCAAGGAGCCTGGTGAATAACGAGTTGGGTTGGTTGTTTCGGTAACCTGCCTAGTCTTGCCCACCTGTAAAATTAAGGGGAGAGAAGTTTTTAGCTTTGCAAATGGGGTTTTTTTTTTTTTTTTTTTTTCAAGAGAGTTTATTGAGATGCAGCTGTTGGTGGGTGATCCTTGGCAGGGCGAGCTTGTCATGCGTGCTGGGGTTACGACGTCGAGGAAAAAACAAAAAGACGACTGGGATGGGCGGAGTAACAAGAGGGAGCCAGCCGGTCAAGACGTAGGAACCCAAGACTAAAATGCCAGGAAATGACGCCGCAACAAGGCGGTCAGAGTGGTGCTGAGTTGACGAGTTTACAGGTCGGGCATCGACAGAGGCATCTAGATATATCAACAAAAGTCGTCGGTATATGCGGTGAAGTCGGTATAGCCCACAAACTGCATGGGTCAAGGGTCGGGGTCTGGCTATGGAAGGGATATTTCCCGGGGGCGAGGCGAGGCTCCCAGTCCTGTAACAATGTCGGGCATACATGTGGATTTGGAAGCTCGACTACGCGGCCCGGGGGGTCGTGGATGTGGGCTTTTTGTGCCTTGTCTTTGTGAGGGAGGGGGGGGGGGGGGGGGGGTGGCCGGGGGGGGGGGCGGGGGGGGGGGGGGGGGGGGGGTGGGGGGGGGGGGGGGGCGGGGGGGGGGGGGGGGGGGGGGTGGGGGGGGGGGGGGGGCGGGGGGGGGGGGGGGGGGGGGGTGGGGGGGGTTTGGCCGCGTGAGAGGGCACTTGGAGAGCGCGGAGACGGCTTCTAGCGAACAAGACCGGGGCGCGGCAGAAGGGGCCGGCAAGCAGGAGCGAGGTAACGGAGGTTCCGTGGAAGATGGATTTGCGAGTCGATGTTGAAGGTGTCACGAGGGTGCGTGGAAGGTGACGGATGGCGCGGCGGATATGTTTCGGGGTTGGCGACGGATGTTGATTTGGGTGCGCGCGATTGTTGTTCCCCAGACGAGACGAGATGGGTAGCCTAGTATCCTATCATGTTGAATAGGATGGTCATGTTGTTCTTGCAGTTGCCGCCAACTTTGGTGGTAGATATTAGCATGGGATTTTTTTTTAAAAAAAAAAAAAAAAAGCGAGGGAGCGCCCAGGTGGAGATTGCGAGATGTCAGCCTGGGTGGAAAACAAAGCCAAAAAAAAAAAAAAAAAAAAAAAAAAAAAAAAAAAGGCCGATTCCGTCATGCATTCGTCACGGAGGCGCAAAGTGCCGATCGTCGAAAGATGGCTCCAGGATGGCTCCAGGTGCATGGGCTGGAGATGCTGGCTGGATGTGGCGTGACCCGGACGGGAAGGAACGGAAGCGATGGGCCGTTTGAACCGGGCCTGACTGAGAGAAAGAAAGAGCTGGTGTGAGTGACGGATGAATTGGATACTCGCGGATACTCGACTAGATGGGCTGCTGGCGGGTGAGACGGTCGTTGCTAGCAAACGGCGAAGGCGATGGGATGAATTACGTCGATGAAGTCGAGATGTGCGGGTGGGCATAGATAGGGATGCACCTACAGTACGCTAAGAAATACTCGTACCCAACTGGGTTAGTGGGAAACTGAGAGGCCTCTGGGGGGTCTAGACCTGAACTAGTTATACTACTAGGTAGTGGTGGCAAGTCGCTGTAGATTCTGTAGTGTATTCACTCTGTCTCACTCTCACTCACAGCGGCGTTGAACGAAGAGAGAGAGCATCAGGCAGGGCATTCATTGACTGGGGTTCCAACAGTACCACCCGGAAAGCTTTCTGTTCTTGCCGCAATAAATGACTTGTTTCCGGTGAAATGCGTAGTTGGGGCGAGTATTGCATCAACAGATGATTACATGTACATACATACATACATACATACATACATACATACATATATACACACATTATTAGTACTGCATAACTAGGCACATATATACATGCATACCTACATTCACAGCGGGTTCTCAGTGGAGTTGCAGGGTGCCCAAGGAGTCATTAAAGTACTAAGGTACCTCCAAATCGAGCACCACTAACAAACTAACCACTACAACCAACGTTGCCCTCCTAATTGTTTAGTCAACTACCGTTAGCCATGTACATGCACAGGTACGTACTAACGTTAGTTGGAGCAAGTAGCCTCACCGTTGGATGACACGGCATCGTCGGAAGCGGTCGGCCGGAGCGGGCGAGCGTGAATTACTGAACGGATGGAATCACATGATATCATATCATGGAGCCGAGAAATGAAGCCAAAAGTTGGCCTGTCAAATCCCGATGGATGACCAGCAGCCGCATTGAGCAATGGTATATGGAAATCCCGACCGGCCGGGGCTCCGAAACGCGCCCAGGCCATTGACTGTTATTAGGTGCCGACTAACCAAGTAATAAGTTGCCTACTGCTGTAGCTAGGTAGTTAGTTATAGCCTGAGCAACGACTCGGGCTGCATGACTGTTCTCTCCCAAAACGAAATTAAAGAGAGCAAAGGGAAAGATGGAATTGGATACTTGGATGGAGGCCTGACAGAGAAAGAGAGAGAGAGAGAGAGAAGAGAAAGCGATAGACTGACGACTTGCCTGCATCGGGGATTTAGCGCCCCTCTCACTACTTTTATTAGCACTCATCACTCATCAGTCACTGCAGCCTTTCCCTCCTCTTGTCCGTCATTTCTCTCGTCACTCACAACCGGCTTATTACGACGCTGCCCACCTTGGTTTCCATTTTCCATCCTTTCATAACCCATAACCGTCTTCCGCTGCTGCCTTGCCATATTCTACGTTTCCCATTGTTTCCCGGCAATCTTCATCCCTACCTACCTACCTTGCACATCCCATCCCAACCAGGCCGGCCGGAACCTTGCTGTCCGTTCCTTCGTCTGTCCGTGTTCCATCTGCAACAAAACTTGTCGGCATCACCACCACCGCCACAGACGACTTCCGGCCTCTGTACCACCGCGGCTATCGGTATCCCGAGATTCACTCCTGTCCTCGTGCACGCCCGCCTCGTCGATTGATTCACGCAGGACGGTCTGGGCCCTCCTCCACCCACTCCGAGTCAGTCAGCCCGGTCAAGGTCAACCTCTCCGCTGCCCACTTGGCCTTGTCGGGATCATCATCGCAAGACGCCTGGTTTTCTCATCAACAAGCTTACCGCTCATCTTTGTTGCCCTGATCAATCGCCGACCCTTCCTGGTCCTCTCAACCCAGCCCGCCCCGATTCGGCCCAGCCACGGCAACCATCAATCAATCATTCAACCACTTCAATTCCTTGCCTGTCGCATCCCACCTTGGTACTCAGTCTATTCATATCCTGCTGCTACATTGATCGTCTCATCCAAGGCAGGGGGGCGCATTGAGAAGAAGGCGGCGTTAAAGACCAATAACCTTGGCCACTTATTTTGGCAACAAGGACAAAGCCCGGTAAGTCTTTCTTGATTCCAATTTCGTCCGTGTCCCTTTTTCCATCAGCCTTGCTTGCCCTTACTCTCTACCGATCACTTTACCACATTCAGCCTCTTCCTTTACAACTGTACCGCATCAATTGCTCTTCCCGGCCGTGTCATTCATTCCCTAGCTGTGATTCAGCTCAACATGGCATCTCCTCCTCCCTCACTCATGCGCCCTCACTCTCACTCATGCTTCTTGCCCGTACACACACACACACACACACACACACCACCATATCCTAAACCCCGACAGCCTCTAGTCAAGGTCCCTCTGAACCCACTCCTGCGAAGCTCATCTCATCCATCCCGACACAAGCCTTCAAACATGCCGCCACCCACATTGCACGTTTTGCTCTTCTTCACCCCCCCGTCCAAGCGGTGTGCCAGCATTCACCCTGTGGCTGTGCATTTTGCATGTCATTCCCATCACATATAACGACGGCTTTGCTTTTTCCGGCTTCCCTGCCTCGTCCTCACCGTTTCGTCTCCTCTCCTAGCGCTGCGCGCGCCTCATCTAGTTACTACAGGACAGGGCTCCCCCACCATCGTCAGTCAAGCTTCTTATAAGCCATGCCACCCCTCTTTCTTATTAAGAGGAGACCGCGCTGATCTCGCTGGGCAAGTGTCCTCAGTCACCTACTACTCTGACTTGCCCTTGTTTCTTCCTTACATGGACCATTGAATCCTTGTCGCTGGGCACCATTTACCGGGGGGGGGGAAGACCTAGGACCTCTTTGATTCATTAGGCCCCAATACGTGTCCAGACGTGCCCAGAAAGCTATTCACTACCTCTTGGTCGAGCTTCTTCCTTCAACCCCGTCGCCGAATGCCTTGATTGTCTTCAAGCTTGACGATACAGCACAGCCGTTAACATGACTCGCTCCAGACCACAACCCAGCCAAGGTTCTCCTCGTCCCGTCCCTTTGATAGTTGCCGAGGGTGTCAACATATTCCATCGCTCAAGTTGGCTTCCCTCTCCCAATTCTGACGCCCAAACCGATTGCTTTCCCGCACCGCTGTTTGCGCCTCGCCAAACACGGCCCCAGGCCATCCACGTCGTCTCGTTTCCTTCGGGCTACGTGCCTCGCGATCTTCTACCGTCCCCGACCGACTCGCTCAGCCTCGGAACACGACGGCAAGGAAAGGAGGAGAAACTCGCGCAAAGGACGAGGCGTCGAATCCTGCTTCTGCGCAGATTTTCCGCTCCCGGCTTGGAGTCTGCATGCCAACGCCAGCTGTCTCGTTTCAGCAAGCAAGCCAACACAGCGGCTGCGACTGAGGGGCTGCGACCGCTACAGGACACGAGTCCATCGCCCAGCTCGGGAAACGAGGACGAAGACGGAGACGAAGACGAGGGCCAAAACCCAAACCTAGACCAAGACCAAGACCAAGACCAAGACCAGGATCGAATCACTGCCTTGCCGGGGCCAAGTCTGGCATCCGACCTCATCTCAAGCGTCACCAAACAACAACACATCGCACCGCCGCCTACCATGGCATCACGCCGCAGAGGCACCACCGACACAGCGGCATATCGCCTGCCGACCGACACCGGGTACCTCTCATCCATAATGAACAAGTCAGCGGTGGCTTCTGTAGCGGAAGTCCCTAAGCCTGTCGCTTCCGGTAGCGGCGTGACCTGTTCCATCCTCCTTGCCGAGCAAAACGTCTTCCTGTACGGCTTCGAGCACGATAGTCACTCCCGCATGGAGCATCGCAGCGGCACAGCGCTCCTACGAGGCCGATTACGACTCAACGTCACCAAGAACGTCAAGCTCAAGGCCGTCCAGCTGAAGCTCGTCGGTCGCGCCCGCACCGAGTGGCCCGAGGGCATCCCGCCGCTCAAGCAAGACATGTTCGAGGAGGAAAGCCTGCGGACACAGGTCTTGACATTCTTCAACGCCATGACCGAGGGATGGGAAAACGAATACGGGAACCAGTGCACATACGCTCTCAAATCCAGCTCCAACAACTCGAGCAACACGAATCTCGCGCTGCCGACCACCCAATCACACCGTGCCAGCCTCAGCTCCAAGGAAATTAAGCGCCTGTCGCTGCAGACCGTCCAGTCGCGCAGCTTCGGCAAGAGCGACTATACCGTTGCCTCTGTAACGCAAGCAAAGGGCTACAAGGTCTTTTATCCGGGAACCTACGACTACTCCTTTGAGCTGCCCATCGATTTCCATCAGCTCGAGACCACCAAGCTGCAGTATGGCTCCGTCAAGTGGGAGCTGCACGCGACGGTCGATCGCGCGGGAGCGTTCAAACCAAACCTGCATGGCGTCAAGGAGGTTTCCATTGTCCGCCTGCCTGACCAGATGTCGCAGGAAATGTCCGAGCCCATCTCGATAAGCAGGCAGTGGGAGAATCAGCTGCACTACGACATTGTCATCTCGGGCAAGAGCTTTCCCATCGGTTCCAAGATTCCCATTGCCTTCAAGTTGACGCCGCTCGACAAGGTGCACATTCACAAGCTCAAGGTCTTCCTGACCGAGTCGACCGAGTACTGGACCAACGACAAGCGGGTGACGCGAAAAGACCCCGGGAGGAAGATTCTGCTCCTGGAAAAGGTGGCCGGCAAGCCGCTCGACTCGCACTGGCGCAACTCGTCGATACGGACCCTCCGCGGCGGCGAGCTCTCACCGCAGCAGCGGCAAGAAGCCAGAGAGACGGCGCGGAGACGGCGCGTGGCGGACGCCTCGAGGAGACGCGTGGCGCCGGAGCCACTGCCGGAGCCGATGGACAACCTTCTCGGCGAGCTGGAGCTGGGGCTGGAGAGCATGTGGGGGGCGACGGAGATTGAGGCCAACGTGCAGATCCCGACGTGCGAGATGATGGCCAAGAACAAGGACCTGCGGCTGCACCCGGACTGCAGCTGGAAGAACGTCAACGTGTACCACTGGATCAAGGTGGTGATGCGAATCAGCCGTCTGGACCCGGAGGATCCGTCCGGCACGAAGCGCCGCCACTTTGAGATCAGCATCGACTCGCCCTTTACCGTGCTCGACTGTCGCGCGACGCAGGCCAACACCTTTTTGCCCACGTACACGGGGCCGGCCACGCCGCCGGACGTGTACCACGCGTCTTGCGGCTGTCCCGACGCTCACATCGTCGCCACCGACGCTTCGCCGAGCGCGTCTTCGATCGCGCTGGCATCGGCGGCCGACTGCGACGGCCCGCTGGCGGCCACGGACGGCGCTGCCCGCCGCGCCCGCGCGCCGCGCACGTCCACC
>MWMN01000191.1:0-10751 GCA_002968875.1 Cordyceps cicadae | reverse complement strand
GCGCACGTCCACCAGCCGGCCCACCAGCCGAGCCGCGGCGGCAACGGCAGCCCCCCCGACCACGGCGGCTCCCGGCCCATCCACCTCTTGCGGGCGCCGAGCTTCAGCCCGCCGAGCTTTGACGAGGACACGGCGCCGCCGCCGATGCTCGTCGAGGGTGGTAGCAGTAGAGGCGGTGGGGGTAGTACCGGGCCGCCGGCGATGACGCCGCCGCCGACGTACGACATGGTGGTGGGGACGCCGTCGGTGGACGGGCTGGCGGACTACTTTGCGCGGCTGGCGGACTACGGGTTCGATGGCGAGGAGGAGGAGGAGGACGACGACGAGTCGGACGGGGCGGAGCCGCCGCCGCGGATACTGGAGCGCTCCGGGCGCGTCAACGTGGCGCACCCGAGGACGCCGGGTGGGAGGATGCCGAGTCGGAGCTTGGAGATTGCGAGGCCGCCGGTGAACTTGAACCTGAAGGACCTGCCGAAGCGGCGGAACGCGGTGCCGGCGGCGGCGGCGGCGGCGGCGGAGGTGGCGAGCACGTCGTCGAATTGAGGTGTCTGCGCTTTGGGATGGGGTGTTTTTGGATCTCATGGCAAGAGTGGAATACGATGGAGCTAATGACAGGGGTCAAATACGATGGATCTCATGACAGGAGTAGGATGCGATTATGAACAGTTTCTGGGTATCTTCTCATGGTGTTGTGGGTGGCGTTTGAGGATGGTGGTTGATGGGATATATATATACCAGATAAATTGTACAGGATGATGAATAGGAATGAATGTATACTGGATAATGAGAAATGCATACTGGATACTGAGAAATGCATACTGGATAATGAAAAATGCATACTGGATAATGAAGAAAGATGAATGTATACGGGTGCTGAAGAGGAATACATTACATATTGACACATCCCGATAGAGTGTTGCCTTGGTAGTGATTGGATGCATTAGAATGTAGTCAACAAGTTAACACCTCGAGTGTATTATATTCTAAAAATAAAAACCAATTAATAACAGTTCTATATTAAATCCCTTTTACATACCTCTAGATATATAGTGGCTCTAGAGTAGTCACTTATAAGGATAGTACCTATTATAGTATAATACAGTTAAGGTATATAGGGCTTACTAGTATTCTCCTCCTAGAACAATATACTGTTTTTACCTACAAATACCTATGAGTACACTAAGATTCAAGTCATAATCCCTACGTTTCTGTACTGATAGTGTACACCCCGGTTTGTGGGTAAAGACACCCTCTGCAGGCGCCGCACATCTAAAGGGATGTATTTGTGTAGAAACATCCTGGACCAGGACGAGGCCCGGCTGGACCACGCGGCTGCGTCGGGATATGTCTAGATCCCTCGGAGTGTTCAGATACTTGGACAATGATGAAACGCACTTTTAGATGGAGTCTTGCAAAAGTAAAAGAAATTCGTAACTGGTACTCTAACTATTGACTGACTGGATAGTACAGGGTGACTGGACAGGACAGACAGAGGATGTAAATGTACTGCTGTTGAAGCCTTGGAACATCCTTCCTTTGTGATACTGAACTGTTGTATCTTGCTCTGTCAAAGGCCCAAGCCATCCCTACACGCGGTCTTCCAGTTAGTCCTTGGCCGCCGTGATCAGAGGTCTGAAGCCCAGGAGGAGGCCCTCGATGCCCTCGGGAGGGTGGTCCTCGTAGTGCGTGCTCTTGATGCTCGTGAGCGCGTGGTTGGTGTGGTTGGACGAGAGGGCCACGTTGGAGTGCATGGCGCGGCCGTACGGTCCGTACTGGCCCTTGTTGGTGTTGAAGGTGAGGCGGCCGACCTTGCCGCCGAGGTGCATGTCGACGTTGGTAATGTACTCGCCCTCCTCGAGCTCGAACTGGACCTCCTCCTGTTCGCGCTGCGGGCCGCACTTGCCGAACTCGACATCCCACTTGTCGCCGTAGCGGACCTGCAGCATGCGGATGTCGTCGCCGGCGCACATCTTGACGGCGGTGATGGGCGGCCCGCGCGGCTCGACCTTGGGCACGGCGGTGTCGCTGAACCGGGCGTTCTCGGTCCAGCGGAAGTACGGGCCGCGGAAGATCTCGCGGTCGAGGCTGCGCAGCGACTCGGCCGACAGCTTGCCCTTGGTGCCGGCGGCGTAGGGCCACAACTCGGCGACCTTGAGGACGCTCTCGATCATCTCGAGGTCGTAGTCGGCGTAGGTGGCCAGCTTGAGGGCCTCCTGGTGGCCCTTGTCGTAAAAGGGCGTCACCTTGCCGTCGACCTTGCCGTCGACCCACTGGCGCGGCACCACCTTCTTGCGGCCCTCGAGGTACCACCGGTTGGCGTGGGCGACGAGGTCGCGCGAGGTCCCGGCGCGGCGGCCGAGCGTGCTGTCGCCGCGGATGGCGAACCGGTGCGTCATGCTGGTGTAGGCCTCCTGCCACATGGCGATGAGCGCCGGGTCGACGCCGAGGCCCGGCGCGGCCTCGATGGCCGTCTTGGCCTGGTCCAGCAGCGCGGCGTTGGCGGCGTCGGCGTCGGCGGCGCGGCGGTCGAAGAAGCCGCGGGCCGCGTTGCCGCCGCCGCCGGCCTGGCCCGTCGCCGTGTTGAACAGGGAGACGAGCGTCGTGCCGTAGTGGGACTCGGGCCAGCCCATCTCCTCGCCGTGCTGGATGCCGGCGCCGAGCAGCGTGATGTACATCTGGGCCGCGGCGGTGAAGAGCGGCAGCGCCGGCGCCGCGTAGCTCTCGCTCTGGAAGTCGGGGAGGCGGGCCTGCAGCGTCGTCAGGAAGCCGGTGTGGTGCACCCGCAGGGTCTCGGCCTCCTTCTCCCGGTCCTCGGCCGGCTTGTCCACCCACGCCTTGCGGGCCAGCTCGTACGTCTCCGCGTTGAGCTGGAAGCCCTCGATGGCGCGCTTCAGATGGTCCAGCTCCGCCGCCTGCATCTTCTGCCCGATGAGGTTCTCGACGCGCTCCCGCACCAGGTTCCACGGGTCCTTGTGGGCGACCGTCGAGGGAAACACGACGTAGCTCATCGTAATCACGAGCGCCGCAACGGCGTTGCCCACGACGGGGATCGCGCTGATGCTCACCGACATCAAGGCGATGAGCGTCTGCGAGAGCTCGCCGGGGTCGCTCAACGTCGCCTTGGTACCGCCCTGGACGGCGGAGAAGAATCTTTCGGCCACATTGGCGGCCAGAGCTTCGTCGATTGCCATTTCGAGTTTGGTAGAGCGAGCGATGTGAAGATACCAAAGTTGATCAAGATGACTCGAGTTGAGAGTGATGAAAAAGAATGATGAAAAAGAATGTAGTAGTCGACTGTTGCACTTGTGTTTGTTGGATGGTTGGAGTTGGCATGGAAATCGAGGCGAGACCGCCGCCCTTTTATACAAATCTTGTTCGCCACCGTCTTGTCTCATCTTCTTCATTGTACATGTCTATATTGGTCGACCATTCGAGAGCATCGGCAAACATGGACAAGCCTTCCTTTGCACAGCCAACGTTGCCCGACGAAGCGGACTGAGCAATTCCGCCTGCTATCATGTACTACCTCTGTGGATTTTCCGAGGCCGTTTCACCCAAATCGAGCCCCGCCGTTGGTCAATTGACTGCTATGCTATTGTCGTTGTCCAGCTCAAGTAACGGGTTTGGCACTGAGGCATGCATTCATGACGAGACCTGCCCTTTACCAGGCCAAAGAACCAGCAAAGGCGAGATGGTGGAAAATTCCCAGTTGTATGCTTGGCGTTAATCTAACATATTCCTCAACTACTCCTCCTTAACTAGTTCTCGGCCCTATGCAGACCGCTGCGTTTCAAGGCGTGGTACACCGTAACGTTACCTGCTGAGTTGTCCCTGATGACTCCCAGTTTACCACTGCCAGGTCACCAATGCATTCATGTGCCTGTTCGGACTGGTTGCCTTTCAAGTGGTCCCTTCGGGTGGTTGCATAAAGCACCAAGCAACTCTATTCATTTTAGCGCATGGATAGCAAGTCGTTCTCAAGCAGTCTCTGGGGGAATAGCAGTTGCCCAAAAACCACTGACTCTTGTTGACAGCAATGTGGCTGTTGATATCTACCCTTCCAGATGAACTTGTCATCAGCCTCGGCTGTGGTACACACCTGTCCCGAGCTTTGCCCCGGTTCCGAGTTCGTTTCGCGCCATGACGACGGAAGGTGTTGGCCTCCACGATTCGCAAGAGGTCCACTGTATACGGTTACAGGCACGGCATATGTCAAGATGGGCCTGGAATATGCTGAGAGGGGTGGGAATTTGAAGTAAACTCACGCGAGGTGTCTCGATTCTGCTAGATGTCTTGATTTTCCTATAATAGAATTCTAGGTTATCCCGCAAGTCTTAGTTCTGCTAGTCTTGATTATAACATGGTCTTGGTTATGCTATAGTCTTAACTAAGCAAGAACGCTCAACTAAGCAACAAGCAAGCCTCGATCATGCTATAAATATTCAGTATGCATTGACTCTTATCGATGACTCGTAATGCGCACAGACGAGTGCATCTCGATCTCGTTCTTGACAGCGAGCCCTGACGCATGCCCTCCAAATTCGACGAACCGTCTTTTAGCGCTTCGAAATGCAGTACCGGTGCGAACGGAACTGGAACTGAACCTGTAGTTGACTTTTTTGCCGGACACAATTTCTACACTGGCAGCATTGACTAACTGCGACGACATCTGGGGTTAGAGCTGCCCAACAGTCGTTCCTCTTGTCCATAGACCACCGTAGGAGCATGAAATTTCATGTATCCCAAAAGATGACTTGACAAGTGTAAAAGATGGTGCAAATAAATGCCCTGCTCTATATTCTGGTCTTGAGCCAACCACTCGGGCTAGCGGAGCTCCCGGACACTTATCATATGTACTCCAGAACATTGTCGGTATTATATTGCATAGACACTGGCTAATATTCCATCAAGGAGGGAGAATAGACTAGTAAGCCCCGTGAAGCATAGGATAACAAGCCCCGTGAAGCATAGGATAACAAGCCTCGTGGAGAATAGGATAACAAGCCTCATCAGTCGCCCACAATGCGGCGATTTAGGTTCGTTCGACTCACCACACGAGACAGGTCATGCATGACGCAAGCTTGTAGCAGAGTAGACTGTCGCGTGACTTGAATCCACCATGAAGAGGCGAACGGTAGCGAGTAATTACGAGTTGGCGGAGGCGGCTTCCACTAATCAATGGAGTCAACGTCTCTACTATCCCTGCAGCTGTCGGAAGAAAAGAGCTGTGGTGGTCTGTACAGAACGGTTCCCCAATTCTAGACTGCGCATCTCTCCCGAGGGGTCCGTCCTCGACCGGAAGCGCATCCGCGGACTCCTTCACCGTCTCTCCACCCACCTTTACCTGTCTTCCTTCACACTCGGCTGCAGATACGCCGGCCAAATGTCAATAAACCTCGACAGCCAAGGTCGACAACGCCCGGTGTCTGCTCAACATTCTGCAAGTCCAAAACTAGTGAAACGCCACAGGTGGCCAACGGGCCGTGCCTAGTGCAACTAGGCAGCAATGTATTTGTCAACTTTTCCAGTCGCTTCTTCTGTAACCAAACCCTCCGAGCCCGGCTGTCGACAAATATTTATCCCAACATGGAAATGATTGGATTTGCGTAGATCATGTCCGCGAAATACTGTTGTTGCAGCAGTTCAGTATTCTGTGAGAAAGCAAGTTAGGGTTCCTCGAGGCGTTGCCCCGGCAACCAGTCGATGACATCGCGCCCCACCAGTTGTCTAGTTTATCCAATCGGAGATATCCGAGGTTTCATCCGCGATGAAATCTGATCTTTCCGTTCCGCACTTCCGCACCTACCTGGCCAACGCACGCCAGAGTGACGCTTGTGATGCCGCCATCATCAGCAGCCAGCACTCAGCAACTTGGAAACCGGAAATCAACAACGCAATGATTGATGTAGAGGTTCGGCGCTGGCTGGATGGAGCAACATCATCTGCGCACGCCGTGCCTCGGGACGCACCTCGACGCCGTGGACCGGTTTGCGCAGGGCCGGGCCATTGTCGCAGACGCCGGTGGAGCTTTCTTGGTCGACTGGCGGGCGGGCGATGACATTGTGATGATGATGATGATGATGATGATGATGAGATGATGACTATGAACATGACAACAATGACAATTATGATGACAATGGCAACGGCGAAAAGAGCGACAATGGCAAAAGAGACAGCGTCCCAAGGCATTTATTTGCCTCCATTTCTGCCAAGTATTCTCGTAGATGACAACGAATGGTTCCTCCTCATCACCACCTTGGAGGGGCGAAGAACCCGCCCTCTGGCATAGGCGGCTGATTGGAAGCCCATCTGAGACGAGGGGCGTCTATCAGATTGTGCGCACCCTGCAGTACATAGCTCAGTGGGCACGCGAGGTTCACTGGCCATGTCTACGCTCACTGGTTGAGTCGTGTGCCTCGGACATGGATCCCTTTTCATCGCCATTGATCCGGTGCTGGTCTCTTTCAGTCCAAGTCCAGTCTAT
This sequence comes from Cordyceps cicadae, assembly GCA_002968875.1. Lineage (NCBI taxonomy): Eukaryota > Fungi > Ascomycota > Sordariomycetes > Hypocreales > Cordycipitaceae > Cordyceps > Cordyceps cicadae. Next base: position 4,267 of record MWMN01000191.1, on the reverse strand, counting down.
TACAGATTTCTACCTTCTCGGGGCCTACACGGACAGCCGTCGACTAGTTCTCCGGGATCGTGTAGCCCTGGATCCTCAGCACCTCCTGCACATGCTCGAGCGCGACACGGCCGTCCGGGCCCGTCTGCATGGCCAGCAGCTGCGCCATCTTCATCATGTTCTTGATCTGCCTTCCGTTGAGGCGAATCTCGCTCAGCAGCCGCAGCGCGTCCTCGCCGACGGCCGTGGCGGCCGCGCGGTCCAGGAAGGTCCGCCAGATGGCGCGGCGCGCGGCGGCGTCCAGGTCCGGGTACTGGAGCGTCAGGTGGACGCGGCTGGCAAAGGCGGCGTCCATGTCGGCGACGCGGTTGGTGGTGAGGAAGAGGATGCCCTCGTAGTACTCGAGGGTGCGCAGGAAGATGGAGACGATGCGGTTGCGCTCGAGGTCGGCGGAGCTGCGGGCCTCGAGGAAGACGTCGCACTCGTCGAGCAGCAGGACGGCGTTCCAGTTGCTGACCATGGCCATGAGCTTGGTCAGGTTGTCGTCGACGTCGCCGGCGGAGCTGCCGAGGTCGCCGGCGCTCACGGCGTAGAGCGGGACGCGCATCTGCTCGGCGACGACCTCGGCGGTCAGCGTCTTGCCGATGCCGGGCCCGCCGGCGAGCAGCATGATGACGCCGCGGCCCTTGCCGTGGACGACGTCGTCAAAGGCGCCGGCGCCGCGGTGGCGCGCCTGGCTCTCGGCCAAGGCGAGGATGAGGCGCTTGCGCTCGGGCGAGAGCACGAGCGAGTCAAAGGCGCCGTCCTGGAAGTCGACCTCGCCGACGCCGTCGACGAAGAACTGCATCCAGCGCTTGTTCTTGAGCGCGTAGCCGCGGACGACGGGCGAGGCGAGCAGCACGTGGAAGTGGTTGAGGGGCGGCAGGACGGCGTCGGCGGCGTCGCGGGCCGGGTCGGCCACGTGGACGGTCTCGGCGACGTGCACGGCGAAGCTGGGGTTGGCGTCCTCCCAGCGGGCGCCGTCGACGACGACGCGGCAGGTGACGCGCTCGCGGGTCAGCGCGCGCTGGTCCGGCGAGTAGAGGGCGACGCCGGCGTAGGCCTTGTAGTGGAAGCCACGGAGGGCCTCCCAGCGGCGGCCGCGGGCGCGCAGGGAGCGCTCGACGGCGGCGCGCTGCGGGTGGTGCTCGAGCGGGTAGCAGGCGAGCCTGGCCAGGGGCGCGGTGCCGGGGAACTGCGGGATGCGGGCCTCCTTCTCGACCCAGCCGACCCGGACGCCGTCCCAGTCCATGTAGGAGCATGTGACGGCGTAGAAGCGGCCGCAGGGCGTGTCGAGGTAGTCGCCCTCGTCGAAGCGGGCGGCGAGGGGCTGGCCGTGCAGCTCCGTCAGCACGGTGCAGCCGGGGGGGAAGAGGAGCCAGCAGTGCTCAAAGTCGACCGTCTTGCTCTTGAGGTAGTCCCTGCGCAGCTGGATCGTGGCGCGGAGCTCGTCGGCGAGGATGCGGTGCAGGAGCCGCAGGTGCTCGCGGGTCGGGGCGTCGCGGTCCGCGTCGGCCATGGCCGCCTCCAACTCGTCCCAGCGGTGGACGAAGCAGGCAAAGGGCGCGTGGAACTTGAGTCTCGTGACGTCGGTGGTGATGCCGGGGTAGTCCTCCAGGATCTCGCCGAGGGCACGCTTCAGCAGCGGCGACTGGATGATGAGGCTGTCAATCTCGAGCGGCTTGGTCGAGCTCGCTCGCCGGGGCTTCTCTGCGAGGTGTCAGCCAACCTAGAATGGTACCGTACTGGACTCTACGCAAACGTACTCTTCCGCACTATGATGGCGTACTTTTGCGTCGTCTCATTCTCGGGCGCTTCTTCAAGGTCCGAGGGGGGCTTGTCGGACCAGGATCGGTTTCCATCGGCATCGTACTTGGCAAAGACGTCCTTGGTGTCGGCTACCATGCCGATGATGATTTTCTCGGCCGTCTCGGAGTCATTTCCGTCTTCGGAGGCATTGTCACCGTTGTCATCCTTGGACGCGTCGTCGGCATCGGTGACGGGTGTGTCGATGACGTTGTCCGAGGTGGTCTCGGAGGCATTTTCCAAGTCTTGGCGAGTCTCTGCCATGGCTGCTACTGTTGGTGGTTGGTGGGAGAGTTGTCAAGTGGCAGAGTGGTTATGGAGAGAGAGAAAATTGCAAATCACGAGAGGGAGGAGGCGGTGACTTTAAAAGCGTTGGAATCAGCATTGTTGTCGGCGCGGTGAGTCAAGGAGCGAGCCACTGCTGCCTGGTATACGGATGGATCTCTTTGCCTCCTCGCTCATACCAGAGAGGAGAGGCAGGCAGGCGTACAAGGCAAATAAAAAAAATAAACCTCGACTTGCCTTGCAGATCTGTGTGTCCCCCCACTCGGGGCAGTGCGTGCTGCTGCCTTGTAGATGCACTGCCACGTAGAGAGAAACGAGGCTCGTTCATGGCAACCTGGATGTCCAAGATGGATTGGGGGCGGGGTACGGGAGTACCCTGGATTTCTTTACAAAAAAACAGAAATAGATACTCGGCTTGATTTGTTTGAACAAGACCCAGGTGATGCGTTGTAAACACGAGTATTAATCTAAATCGTCGTATTCCCTCCCAGATGCCTATTATTATTGTGGTCTGCCCACCTGCTTGCTGATCAGGCTGCAGGGCTGTGCAGTTGTACTAACTAGGTAACAGTGCAGTGTACTAGGTATGTAACTACAGTAGATAACAGTGCAGTGTACTATGTATGTAACTACAGTAGATAACAGTGCAGTGTACCAACTAACAGTGCTGTCATCCCCTGAAGCTTGACAAGCAAGGCTCGGCTCCGGGATCATCAGCCACACGGGCTGGTCCGAGGCTGATCTAGAGGCCTCTCATGTCGATAATTACAACATGGCGACTTGATCTCTTTCTCTATCCATTCATCCTTATATTTCTTCCATCTTTCCACCTCACCATGTCCAACCACCCCCATCCACCATGTCGCCCTACCCATACCAGGCCCTCAACCTCCCCCACGAGACACGCATCGTCAACATCCAACCTGGAAAATTCCAAGATGACATCATCTGCTCCATCTCTCACATGCCGCTTGAAAATGCGTCCGAGCCGTACGAGGCCCTGAGCTATTGCTGGGGGAAGAGCACCAATGTCGAGTTCATCCCGCCCGACGACGCGCTTGTAGCCTACGCCTACGGCTCCGAAGACGGACAGCACGGAAGCATCCCCTTTCGCGATATGCTCGACCATCCCGAGCTTCACCGCACCTACGTCACCTTTGGCGGGCCGATGCCGCGAGGGACGATCCTCTGCGACGGCACCACGGTAGAGATCGGCGGCGAGCTGGACCGGGCCATTCGGCGCATCCGGAGCGAAGACGAGCCTCTCCGCATCTGGATCGACGCCTTGTGCATCGACCAGGACAACATGGAGGAGAAGAACAAGCACGTCCTGATCATGGGCGCCATATATGCCGGCGCGGCCCACGTGCGCGTCTGGCTCGGCGAGGACACGGGCGTCGAGTCGCGCGGTCTGCAGGTTCTCAGCGGCATCCTCGACATTGCCAGGGAATCTGTCAGCGACGCGGAACTCGGCAGTCTGCGCGCCTTTGAAATACGCAAGCGCCTGCTCACGAACCCCAAGACGGCAGAGCTGGACTGGGAGTCGCTGGAGCTCCTGTTCAACCGAGCCTGGGTTCGTTTCATCCCCCCCCTCCTCCCACACCCCATGCTGACATGCACTCCAGTTTCGCCGCATCTGGGTCCTCCAAGAAGCCGCCTACGCCTCCCGGGCAACCGTCCACATAGGCTCCGGCAGCATCGACTGGGACTGGCTCGCCACCTCGATGCACTTTGTCAGGACCTTCAAGCTGGACACGGTCCTGCGCAGCTTCGCCATCAAGTCGTTCGGCGTCATGCAGTGGCTGCGCGACACCCGCGCCGGGTCCTCCCGAGCCCCCATCTCCGTCCCGCTCCTCGACGTCCTCGAGGAGACGCGCGTCTTCGACAGCACCCTGCCGGCCGACAAGGTCTACGCCGTGCTGGCCCTCGCCGCCGCCGCCGGCCCCTCCGTCCGCGTCCCGGTCGACTACGCCGCGCGCCCCGAAGCCGTCTTCACCGGGCTCGCCGTCGCGCTCCTGCAGGAGACGGCCTCCCTGGACGTCCTCTGCCACTGCATGCTGCCCGCCACGCCGTCCGCGCTGCGCCTGCCCTCGTGGGTGCCGGACTGGACGGTGCACGGCTGGGTCGAGCCGCTGGCGCTCGCGCGGGCTGCGGGCGG
>MWMN01000190.1:0-40697 GCA_002968875.1 Cordyceps cicadae | reverse complement strand
TAGTAGTAGAGTACTAAATAGTCTAGTATTATAAATTTAAATATTATATATAATTTTTTAATAATTTTTTAATAAAATAATATAGTACTAGGCTTTTTTTAATAAAATAATAAGGCTTAGAAGGAAGAAGAAAGAAGAAAGAGTGAGGAATAGATTTAATAGCTATAACTTATCTAATAGTAGAGAATAGGACCTACCCTTAGGTGACCTGACCCTCTAACCCTTGGTTGATCTACACCCACCGGTTAACCTGTAGCCACCTGCACTTGCATCCTGTAATCCGCTATGACGACCCACTAAACCAGCAACATGCTGTCCGTGGGCTTCGCGGCCTTTGAAGCTGCCACATCACTTCCTCCCAACTACAGCATGCGACTACAAAGACACACAATACTTTCCATCACTTCGGACGCAGCATATCAAACACCGCAGCCCAATCCTGCTGATCCCCGCTCGTCTTGATACTTGCCCGCACCGCGGCATGATCTGCCCAACTTAGCAGATCGAGCTACTACAGCCCATCATCTAACCTTGCTGCGCTACCAGAGAGCTCTCCCCGACGTGCCTCACGACCATTCCCATCGGCATCGCTCTACAAACGCTCGCTGCAGCCAGCGACTCAATACTTGGTCATAGAAATGCGGTCCCTACTTGGATACTTCGCTTTGGGCGCGTCCCTATGGACAGCAACCCGGGCGCTGGAAGTCGCCATTGTAATGATGTCCCAGCCCTGACAGCAAGGGGCCTTGCGCGCTAACATTCTATTGTACAGGACCAGTCTACAGAGAATCAGGAATTTTGCGCCGGTCAGTTGCTTCCGATCTGCTAAAGCGTACCAATTCCAGGTCTAACAGAAGGAATAGGAATGTACAGCAAAAAGTCATGGGGCGGTCCGGTCGATCCATTCATCCTCGTCAAGTTCTTGAATAATACCCTGCCCGAAGGCGATGACCCGACGGTCAGTCTCATGATCTTCGAGTGGAAAGATAGCAGTTTTATCGGAATACCCGGTGAAGATGGGGAACGGGTAAGATATCGCAACGCCTTACCCCTACCTATACACCAACGACTCTCCTAACATCCCATCGTGTAGGAGCTTGTCCCCTGCAACCAAGCCTACATTGACAGCGGCGCGTGCAATTCAACCGACCGTGGCGAGTTTATACTGGCACATAATGCCACCGAAAAATCGAATGCATTCATCCTCTCCAAGGCTGTCCACCTCAAGTCCAGCGGCCCCATCAAGTACAGCATCAAAGAGACTGGTTACTATTGCCTCGTCACCCAGGGCTTCAACACGGACGAGTATTCAGCAGTCGCCGAATTTCGCAATGCGTTTGGAGAGATGTCGGCCACGCAGATCCCTAAACTTCCATTCTACGGTGGCTTGAGTATTCTCTACACACTTATGGCAGTGTACTGGGGTTTCTTGTACTATCAGCATCGCCACGACATTCGTAAGTTTCTCTTACTCGACTTGTCTCTCAGCCTTCTAACAGAACCTAGTCGCTGTACAAAATTACATCACTGCGATTCTGGTGTTTTTGGTTTTTGAGATGCTCATGACTTGGGGCTTCTATGGTATGAACCCGTCCTTCGCTGTGTTCCCGCAGCCCAAGCTAATTCTTATAGACTTCCAGAACACGCATGGCTCCAATGCTGGATCCAAGGCCTTCCTCATTGTTGTCGCAGTTCTCAATGCCGCCAGAAACTCCTTCTCCTTCTTCCTTTTACTCATCGTCTGCATGGGATACGGGGTGGTAAAGCCTACCCTCGGCCGCACCATGATTTATGTCCGCTATCTTGCGGCCGCTCATTTTGTTTTTGGTCTCATCTTCTCCACTACCAGCCTGCTCTCCTCCCCTGAGAGTGTCGGTATGCATGCCCTTTCATCATTCCTCAACAAACCTATAGTGTTGCTAACATGCTGAACAGGCCCTTTTGTGCTACTCATTGTTCTTCCTCTTGCAGGCACACTTACCGCCTTCTACGTGTGGACGCTTAACTCGCTCAATCTCACGCTTAAGGATCTTCGTGAACGCAAGCAGCACGCCAAGGAGGCCATGTATAAGAAGCTGTGGTGGTGCATCCTCATCACCGTCGTTGTCACGTTCGGGTTTTTCTTCCTCAACAGCTTCACCTTTGCCTCCGTCCACGACGCAGATTTCGTGCCGTCCCACTGGAAGACGCGCTGGTTTGTCCTAGACGGCTGGCTCAACATTGTCTACCTCGCCGACGTCGCATGGGTTGCCTATGTCTGGCGTCCCACCGCCAACAACCGCCGCTTCGCCATGAGTGACGAGATTGCCCAGGACGACGACGGCAACTTTGAGATTGGGGAGATTGGCATGCCTGGTGACTCGGATGATGAGGACGAGGAGGCGCACATTGGCTCTGCAAAGCCCGCAGGTGCCGGCTCTACCGCCGCACCCCCCGGGCAAACGAGCGGCGTCACGTCTACCGCCGCGGCCGGCGCCTCAGTCCAAAAACCGGCGCGCAGTGTACCGCGTGAGTCGATTGATGGCGAGACCATTTTCGCTGTCGGGGAGGATGGCGACAAGTTTTCCGATGACGACAGCGACGAGGACGTCAAACTTGTAAAAAACAAAATAACCAAATAACCATGTTGCACGTTGGCGTTAATTTTACTACTATACACAAGCTGCTTGGAGAGCAGAAAGCGGGAAAACGAGTAAGAGTATAAAATATACCCATGTTTCCCACTCCCCTGCGTATCGTCTTTGTTGAATAGACACATAGTTTTCGGTATTGGTTTTCCTTTTGGAACAATGGATTTACATTATACAATATTTCACAACCTGCTGAAGTCTCACGCAATTATTTCGAACACGTTTACGGGCTCAATAACAGCCAGTCGCCTCCCTCTCAGCCGCTCACGTCGCCGCCGAACCCCACCGGCCGCCGTTGACCGTCATTTTCCGGCAGGATGGCCATGACCTTGTACACCTTGCCCATGCCGCTGGGCCCGCGGTCGACGAGGCGCCGGCAGGCCTTGTCGATGGCCTCGGCGGCCTCGCGGTCCGCGCCGCGGGCGAGGGCGGCCGCGCGCTCGCGGATGCCCATCTGCTCGAGGAAGTCGGCCTGCGGCACGGGCCCGTGGACCTCGACGCCGTCGCTGGCGAGCGTGGCGGCCTCGGCGATGGCGGCGAAGTCGACGTCGGCGGAGAGGTCGACCAGGCCGGGCGCGGCGAACGGGCTGACGATCTTGTGCTGGCGGATGCCGCGCAGCGAGTTGACTGGGATGGTGTCGGCGGGGCCGTAGTCGAGGATGAGGGCGGCGCCGCGGCGCGACGACGCCGTCGGCCGCTTGCTGGATGCGCCGGTGCTGTTGATACTGCTGCTTCTGCTGCCGCTGCCGCCGCCGATGCGTGTGGCAAAGTCTGCGGCGTAGAGCGCGGCGTCGGGGCAGACCTCGACGACGGCGCCCTCGGTCTGCTTGAGCCGCCGGTAGCGCGGTGAGGACTCGGGCAGGTACCGCGAGTGCCGGGTGGTGCCGGGGGAGAGGGTGAGCTCAAACTCGGCGGGCGCGTCGGCGGCGGGGTCGAAGCGGTAGTTGGAGGAGGCGGTCTTGGCGCTGCTGGTGCCCGGGGCGGTCGGCGACACCATCATCTCGCGCCACTCCATCCTGGGCGCATCTGGTTCGGCGGCGCGGGCGGCCGGCGGCGGAGCAGGGCTCCCGGGGATCTGTGGTGGCGGAGGCTTGACGGCGACTTTGGCAGACTGAAAGCTGTGTATGGGTAAAGCGTCAAAAAACTCGTGCGCTACTATGAAGGGGGTCTTGTCGTGCTCTGGGGGATTGTCAGTACGCTTCGGTGGTCTCAGCTCTGCGTGGGGCATACCCATGGGAACAGACTTGATGGTCTGTGTCCAGACAATTGGGAGATTGTTATATTTTCCAGTACTGTGGCATCCGGCTTTAGATTCTGTGGTTGGTGTTCCCGGGCCACAGAGGAGATCCTTCTGTGTAGATCTCAGCTCCGGACTTGCTTCGACCATGTAGACAGCTTCTATGCTATTAGCCAGGTCCGGAAAGCGAGAGATCGTCTATATACGCAAGTCAGTCTTGGTTTTGCTTCCATATTTTAGCAGTCAGTCTTACTCGGAGCATGTCGTCCATCAAAGTTCCTCTTCCAGGTCCAACCTCAATCAGCTGAACCCCGTCTTTGGGCCGGCCTTGGCTCATCCATTCTGCGACGAACCAGATGCCAATCAGCTCGCCAAAGACTTGCGAAATTTCGGGAGATGTCACAAAGTCGCCCTTTACACCAAACTGGTCTCTGCCCTCCCCAATGGCCCCCGTGTAGTAGCCGCCCACATCGCCCGTAAGACACATGCGCATGAAGCTGGCCAGTGGGACTGTCCCTGTTGTCTGCTTCAGTCAGCGTGGCTCACAGGCGGTCTGATGCGACAGCATCTTACAGATATGGCTTCGAATAGCTGTTTAGCTAGTGGTGTAGACCATTTTCTCTCTTCTTGTCTGTGCAGAGCAGATGAGGAGAAGGGCTGTGCTGCAAAGGTTGGTCTTGGGCGCGCAAGGCCCAAGGATCGCTGAGGGAGGAGCCGTGGAGCGGCCGCCAGAGCACGGCGCATCGCGTTTGGGTCTCAAAGGCGCTCGGAAGCAGTTGTATGGTGAAATTTTTGGGTTTCCGGAGAATAAAGTAGGATTGGGCTCCGGTAGCCAAGATCTGGTTAAACTGTCACTGTCTTGTAGTTGGAAAGTTGACTTGGGTAGCTTTTCCCAGCAAGCCGCGCGATAAGATAACGCGGAGCTCAACCAAGCTCCACCACTTTGCGTCAAACTTGAACTCTACATTCATCGACGAGCATTTGCGCCGGGTAGTCGAATTGAAGGATAGGAAAATACCATCGAGCCATAACTCCGCGGAAAAGAAGTTCAATATCCAGCCATATATTCCAGGAAATCACGAGACAATATCGCGCCCACATATATCTCCGACGATCGATCGCTCGAGCGCTGCGTGCACAAACCTGCTCTAACATGTCTGCAGCCGGCAAATCGCGATGGGCAAATACTGAAGAAGACGCTGAGCTGGACGCCAAGATTAAGCGAGAAAAGGAAGAAAAGCGACGCAAAAAGGCTGAAAAGGTTGAAAAGGCGCGAAAACTCGAGCAGGAGAGGCAGGCCGCCGCTGCGGCTTTGCGCGACGACGAGGATCGCCCTTCAAAGCGGCGCAGAATCACACCAGATCCGGCCCTGCGTGGATTAGAGGGGACACTCGATGAAGATGAAGAATCTCCTACCAAATTGCTCAGGTTCGAGACGGACTCGTGGGGTCGCAGCAACAGCGTCGAAAACTACGACAAACTGAACGATATTGAGGAGGGCACATACGGCTGGGTCGCACGCGCAACCCAACGCGCCACAGGCAAGGTGGTGGCCCTGAAGCGCCTCAAGCTGGACCCTGCAGATCGTAACGGGCTACCTGTGACGGGTTTGCGAGAAATACAGATCTTACATGATTGCAAACATCGCAATGTCGTCAAGCTCGAGGAAGTCGTCGTGGGCAGTAATTTGCATAAGATGGACAAGTGCGTCTTCCATTTTCTCTCCTGTACAAAATTCTAACGTTTTGCAGTTCAATATTTCTTGTCCTCGAATTTGTTGAGCACGATATTAAGAGTATCCTAGACGATATGCCAGAGCCGTTCCTAGCCTCGGAAGTCAAGTGCCTCTTGCAGCAGCTGACAGCGGGCGTGGCTTACTTGCATGATAACTGGATACTGCACCGCGACCTCAAGACGTCCAACCTGCTGCTCAACAATCGCGGCCAGCTCAAGATTGCCGACTTTGGCATGGCCCGTTACGTCGGCGACCCCGCGCCGAAGCTGACCCAACTGGTGGTTACGCTCTGGTACCGCAGCCCGGAGCTTCTCCTGGGCGCCAAAACGTACGACGCGGCCATCGACATGTGGAGCGTGGGCTGCATCTTTGGCGAGCTGATCGCTCGGGAACCGCTCCTACAAGGCTCTAATGAGGCAGACCAGGTGACCAAGATATTTGAGCTGTGCGGCGTCCCAACAGAGGAGTCGTGGCCAGGCTTCCGCAAGCTCCCCAACGCGCGCTCGCTGCGACTCCCCAGGACGGCTCCAACGGCCGCCACCGGCTCTGCGATCCGCGCCAAGTTCCCGAGCTTGACAGCTGCCGGCGCAGGACTACTCACGGCGCTCCTGGCGCTCGATCCCGATGCTCGCCCATCCGCGAAGGAGACGCTGCAACACGAGTACTTTCGCCAGGATCCCAAGCCCAAGCCGGAGAGCATGTTCCCGACGTTTCCTAGCAAGGCCGGTCAGGAGCGACGGCGTAAGCACCACGAGCCGAACGCCCCCATGCGCGGGCAGCAGGCTACCACGTTGGGGGATGTAGACTTTACTGGTATTTTGCAGGGCAGGGACAAGGAAGAGCGAGGTGGTGGATTCAGCCTCCGCATGGTCTAAGGCCGGCATTGTAACAGGAATATAATATTTTAGAGGAGCATTTAGCCACGTGCAGCAACATATACCCAATCAGAATATACTTTGTAAATCCATTGGCCTATTTCAAAAAGAAACCTTGCAAAAAAAAAAAATGACAGGTTAATGCATCAGCCCAACGTTCGTCTTGTCGATGATACCCAGGATCGTACCCCACCACATTTCTGCCTTGTCCCATTTCCCCACCACCGCCCGCCAAACCTCTCTGAACCTCACCTACGCATCTTACCACAGCTTTCTCGCCATCTCGACCTCAACCGCCCTGTCTCTTGATAACGCAGCGGCCCTTGAAGCTTCATTAGGTGACAAAGAACGACTCACTCCCAGAGCCTCTCACCGCATTGCGCCCTTCCACAGAGTGCACGAGGTGTCCTGGTGCCCTCTGCCCACGAGACCACCAAAATCGAAGCGCCGCACGCGGCCAACCGACCACGATCCCCTCCCCAAGTCCGAATAAATCACCCAGCAAGCCATGACATACTTTAAAACCGGCCAGGAGTGGCTGGACCAGTCCACGCTGCTGATCCAAGCCAACCCCACGACCGTATGCCCCAAAATCGCCCGCCCGCCGCGAGACCTCACCGGAACGCTACTAATAAAAACACACACACACAGACCAGAATCACAACTCGATACTCGATAAAGGCCGTGAAGCGTCGCAAGCCATCCGCCACCGCCGACGCCACCGCCTCCTCGTCCGCCGACGCCAAGGAGAAGCCGCCGCGCGCCGAGCTCGTCCTCAAGACGTTCGACCCCCGCAGCGGCGTGACGCTCAAGTACCGCACGACCAAGGCCGCCGAGGTGTCGCGGCTGATGGGCGCCGCCATGGGCCGGCTGGGCCGCAGCATGGCCGCGCTGCCGCAGGAGGAGGAGGAGGGGGGGGGGCAAGAGGGGGGGCCGCGCGAGGAGCCGATGCCGGACGCCGCGGGCAGAGCTGAGGATGACGGGCAGGCGCAGCAGAAGCAGGCGCAGAGCGCGCCGGCAGCCTCGGCGCCGGCGGCCGGTGGTGGTGGTGGTGGTGGTGGTGGCAAGAAGAAGAAGAAGGGCAAGAAATAAAAGCAGGCAAAAAGGCGAGGATTGACGTTGGAATCTGCTTTTAATATGAATAAAAATGAGGCCCATAGTACGGGTGGGATGTTTTAGCTGCATGGCTGTAAAGTTGCGAAAATAGCAATAGATGCCAATTCTCGCAAGCCAACGCGTCATGATCCAGATGAAGCCTTGCACTTAAATTGGCACAGAAGAAATAACTTGACACAATGTATTATCCGGTTGTCGAAAATGCTAATATACTCTGAAATCATGAAGCCATCCCAGCGTCCGTGCTGCGCGTATCCCATAACAAATGAAATGACCTCAAAACGCCTTTAAAATCCAACTTCCCGAGCAGAGTCTGTCTCTTCTTTTTCGACAGTCGCGGGGCTCATTCAAAACATCCAACCTGTGGATGAACTTCTTTACAATATACATGACATAAAAATAAGGAGGGTATATGGTGGTGTGCAGATGGAAACAACTCGTTTAGAAGTCGTCGTCAAAGCTGAAGTCACCACCAGCCTTGTTCTCGTCAGGAGAGGCGCCATCGTCAGCCTTCTTGCTGGTGCTGGCCATGACACCGGCCTTCTGGTACTCGCCGACACGCTTCTCGAAGAAGTTGGTCTTGCCACCGAGGGAGATGTTCTCCATGAAGTCGAAGGGGTTGGTAGACTTGTAGACCTTCTCGTTGCCGAGGGCGACAAGGAGACGGTCAGCGACAAACTCAATGTACTGCTGCATCAGAGTGGCGTTCATGCCGAGAAGAGCGCAGGGAAGAGCCTCCGTGAGGAACTCCTTCTCGATGGTGACAGCATCGGTGATGATGGTCTGGATAATCTCCTTGCTGGCACGGTTGTTGAGGTGAGAGTGCAAGAGACAGGCGAAGTCGGTGTGAAGACCCTCGTCACGGGAGATGAGCTCGTTGGAGAAGGTCAAGCCAGGCATCAGACCACGCTTCTTGAGCCAGAAGATGGAGGCGAATGCGCCAGAGAAGAAGATGCCCTCAACAGCAGCAAACGCAACGAGACGCTGGGCAAAGGTGGACTCCTTGTCGGAGATCCAGCGAAGAGCCCAGTCGGCCTTCTTGCGGATACAGGGGATAGTTTCAATGGCGTTGAAGAGGTATGTGCGCTGGGCCTGCTCCTTGATGTAGGTGTCGATGAGTAGGGAGTAGGTCTCGGAGTGGATGTTCTCCATCATGATCTGGAAGCCGTAGAAGCAGCGAGCCTCGGGGATCTGGACCTCACCGCTGAAGCGCTCAACAAGGTTCTCGTTGACGATGCCATCAGAGGCAGCAAAGAAGGCGAGAATGTGGGAGATGAAGTACTGCTCGTCGGCGTTGAGGCGGTTGTTCCAGTCGTGAAGGTCCTTGGAAAGGTCGATCTCTTCGGCCGTCCAGAAAGAGGCCTCGGCCTTCTTGTACATTTGCCAGATCTAGGGAGCAGGGGTGTTAGCACGTCGCAAGACCACTTTACGCGTAAAAACAGGTCCGACATACCTCGTGGTACTTGATTGGGAAGAGGACAAAGCGCTGGGGGTTCTCCTGAAGCAGGGGCTCGTCAACCTCCTCGGGCTTGATGCCGGCGGCGACTGCAGGAGTAGCATCCTTGGCATCCTTGGCCGCAATAGCAATGGACTTCTGATCGATGATGTCGGTCGAGGTAGACTCGAGGGAGGCCTCGGCAGGGAGGTTCTCCTTGTTGGCAGAGGAGAAATCGAGCTTCTTGACGGGGGACTCCATCTTGAAGGACTCAATGGCAGAAGCAGCCTGTGTAAGAGAGCGTGTTAATGGCGTTGCTCGGCGACGGGCGCTGGTTCACAGGACGGGGACTAGTTGCGCGCAAGTCACACCAAGATGGCGAGCTTACCTGCTTCGAAGGGGTTGTTTGAGCAGCCATTGCGAATGTGATGTGCGGTGTGTACGTGTGAAAGAAACAAGATGGAGGCAAGCAAAGTGATGGGAAGAAAAATGGTTTAGAATTGAGCTGTGCCTGGCGTGGAAATGAAGCGCGTAGAGAATAACGTTCAACTCTAGCTAACCGGTGGCGTTGGAGGTTTTTGTACAAGCACCAATACGCCGTCACGTGCAGCGCGACGCGTCGAAGCGTGTTATGGGTGGGTCTGCGGTAAGTGGTTTTGGAGGAGTTTGGTGGGCCACTTAAGCTGAAAAGAGGCTGGCTGCCCTGGCAGTGGAGCCGTCTGCAAGGTACCTGCTCGGTACCGACAACAGCCAACAGGCCCCGACGCCGCCACAACGCTCCAGCCACCGCTTTTAAGTGATCGGGCCATGCGCGACGCGTGAAACCCGGCCAACGCGTCAAGGTATCTCGGCAGTACCGGGGCGTCCCCTTGTCTCCCTTGTCTAGGATGTTTTGCGGCCACACGGGGGGGCCTGCAGGGGGCCGCGTCTGCCCGCCCCCCCTCGTTCCCATCCTTGGTCAGGCTCGTGTCATCAATGCACAGTTATCAATCAGCAAACAATGCCAATTCTCACGCACCGGTCACAGATGGTGGGCCGGAACCCAGTCGTTGGCGTCCTATGAGACCTCAGACCGAGCAGTTTTGCGGGTGCTCGGAGAGCACGTCGGAAATGGCCCAATGGGTAGGAATGTCGTCAAAGGTCCATCGTGAATGCAGATGGCATGCACACTGAGCTCAGCCCCATCAATCGGCCAAAGTTGACCGTTCAAGTACTCCGTACTCCGTACGCATACTGTGTGTTTTGTTCTCCATTAATTCGGCGAAAAAATTCATCTTCATGTATTATGGTAAATATGTATAGCCTATCTATCTATCTAGTTCGTGATGCCGTGCAATTTCGTTACGCCCGACGGGTATCTCTGACCTTCTGTACCCTCCCTATGTTTGTGTATATTCCACGTTGCGAAGTTGCAACTTATCTCGCGGTTCATTTTCCTCGTCGGCCGGATTTCCTATTCGCTGCGTTGCCCATCTCGACGTCGTCCGGTCGCTTTTTGCCTCGTCCCAGCCAGCCTCTGCTCTCGCGAACACGGGCCTCTTCCGGCGCCGTCACGGGAACGGTATCGGCACGCGAGACGCCCGTCACGCCGGCTTCCTGCGCCGAGGCTGCCTGCTGCGGGCGGTATGTCTGTGGGTCGTCACGGCGATCGTGGTGATCCTGGCGGTCGTGGTGATCTCGGCGGTCGTGGTGATCTCGGCGGTCGTGGTGATCCCGGCGGTCGCGTCTATCGTCGATGCGGTTGCGATCAAACTCTTTAGGGTCGCTCGGATCGACGTCGGGGATGGGCAGGTTTCCTTGTTTGAGATTCTTCTGCCCCTGGTCGCGGAGGTGCGCCTCGAGCAGCACCGCATTGCGCGTGTTCGCCTTGAACATGGCATCCACCAGGTCGCCAACGAACGGTGCCAGACCAATGGCAAAGTCAAATGCGATGTTGAGGAGCATCTGGAATTTCAGAAAGAAGGGTAGGCCGCCCTCGATCTGGTCCGCGGTGCGCAAGACCATGAGCGCCAAGAGGCAATCCACTACGTCGCCAGCACTATGACAGTCAGTAAACAGTCCATTATTCCACGAACGGTCAATACTTACACTGGAATCAACCCAATGGCACTGCCCCATCCAAACTTGATGCCCAGAAATGTAAAAAGGGCACAGTCCAGGCGGTACGCGCGACGCTTGACCTTTGTGAGGACCTGGCCATCGTGGTCGGAGAGCCCTGGAGGCAGGGCCTTTCTGACTTTCTTGAATTTGGTCGCGCTCGGCTTTCCGTTGAGTCTTGTTGCGGGGACTTGTTCAAAGTACGGATCCTATCGTGGATGTGGTCAGTATTTGGCCATCGTCGCGGGCCCGGGAACAAGCTTACCTCTTTGCCAAATTTATTCTGCAGTGTCTCCCCCAGGATTTTCTTCCCCACCATCTTTGCCACCATGGAAGTCATTTTGGTGGTATTTGCGTAGGTGCAAGAGAGGTGTTGATTTTGAGCGTGCGAAAGAAGCTGTCCTCGTTGCGCGAACTAGCCCGCTACTTTTGCTAGGGAGGGGAGCTGGGCCGTTCTCTCGTGCGGGTGAGACGATTGGAGGAGCGCCGACGGTTTCAGGCGCTTAAAGCCAGGACGGGGGATCTTACTCTGCAAAAGCCGACGATGAAGAAGCAGAGTCGGGATACGACGAGGGGCCCCGAACGGGATTGGCGGCGCGTAATATATAACTTCTCCTACACACTTGAAGCGAGGCCTCCATTCCCGGGTTTGGACTTTTGGCTGCAGCCATTCCCTGGCGCTGGCTAGAGTGATGATGTAATTTGGCCCTCACTGTACTTGAGGCCGCCCACCAGCCACAGCCACACAGCCACGCCACCGCACCGTCTCTTAACGTTAACTGTTGCAGTCCATCACCTACCTGATGCCCTGTTTTTAGTACACGCCTTTATTGATAGTATGTTTATTCCTATTTCTAACGTCAGTTTGCCTTTTTGTTGGGCAGCATGGTAGCTGAGAAATATGCATCACATGTCCCCAATCACTCAACGGCCCACGTCCCACGTCGCATCGGCTGCCTCTTTGCCTCCCTGCTACCCCAGCGCTCAGTCACCGACAACAGCACTGAGGTAGAGGGGAAAATCGGGAGAGAAAATTTTAAGTTACCCTGCTTTATGTATATTTTATTGGGCAAAACTGCGTTGTCCTTTACCAAGCTGTGGACAGTATCGCTGCCAATTTTTTTGGGTGGGGCATGGGCTCTCGCGTCGATGCGTTCCAGTTACGCGGCACCATAAGCTTGAACACCCAGCACCCTGGCCAAGCACAGGATGCGTAACAGCAAAAGCCGACGACACGACAAGCCGACTGGCGCATCGCGGTAGTATCATGAATGCGCTCCTTTCCATATTCTCGCCGCTCAAGGAGACGGTCAACTCCCGCAATGGTCGGGCCCTTGACAACCTCGAGAGCATCGCCACACCGGACAAGCGCGCGGGGCGCACGTCGAGGAAATCGGTGTCGTTTGACATGACTGTCAGTTCACGCCGTGTATTTTGAAATGCACTGCTGACCATATTAGCCCAAGGCGCATTTCAAGCACTCGCCGCCCCAGCTGGGTCGTACACCGCTGACGCAGAAGCGACGCGAGCCACCCACGGAGCTCAGCGCAGATGAGGAACCCGAAGATGACAAGCACACGGGTAGTGACGCAGAGACCGAGCCGACACACGTGGATGAGCCGATCACAGAACTCACGGGGACTTCTGAGCCCGAAACTGAACCCTCGGAGCCCTCTGAACCCGAACCTGAACCCTTGGAGCCGACCGAGCCCGTCGAGGAAGCGACCCATCCCGCCGCCGCCGACAACTCGATCGACACCACAGACAGCGAGTTTGGATTCACGGCGTTTGTCGACCACCGATGGGACGGCGACGCCATGCAGATCCAGGTCGAGTGGGACGGCGGGCAGCGCACGTGGGAGCCCGAGGCGATGCTGCACGACGACGCGCCGGCGGCGCTGCTCGAGTACTGGCGGCGGCAGCCGGGTGGGCGGCCCGACAACCCGCGGCAGCCGGGGCTGTACGAGATTCACGCCATCCGGAAGCACAGCCGCGATCGCAAGCGGCTGTTTGTCGAATGGGTCGGGTACGGGCCGGCCGAGAACACGTGGGAGCCACGGGCAGTCGTGGCGGACGCGGCGCCGGAGATTTTGAGCAACTACTTTGGTAGCCTGCCTAGGTCGAAGCGGCGTCGCGCGCGATAGTACCCAACCGTCAGGGACTGGCGTTTTGTAGAATGTCTTGCCATTACAAGGGAATCTTGTTTCGATGTATCACGACGGGATGATTTATGACAGGCAACGGCGCGTACGGATCAGGATGAGGTGTTTCTAGGCGTTGGTATGTCTTCCTTGGCAGTGTATTTCTATACTTGCTTCTGTTTTCTTGTAGTTATGCTCACATGGCTTCAATGGATGTTGTCGATTTTATGATGGAGGTTTACGCGCAATCCTCTCAGCGGGTATGGCTGCGTCTATACATCTCAAATCATGTTTGGCGCTTACTTGACTAGTTTACATGTGTTCGACTGACTAAGATCTTTTTGCATGGTATTTTCGTTGTTTTCCTGGGTTTCCTTGATTCGCAATATAGCTGGGAGCTTGTTGCCAGCTCAGCCAAGTGCTTCCTGTGTCATTGATTCATCACATAGCTATGTACACATCTAACATCCACCGCAGTCAGATAACGAGTTCAAAAAAGAAGAAGAAAAAAAAAATGCTGTTCGCTACGAGAGGAAAAAAAAAAAATCCAGATCTCAACCACAAAACTATCAAGTCTCATAGCTCTCCCAACAGAAAGCGTCCCGTCTATACAGCTCCAGGGTAACGCTAAAAGATGCGACTCACCACCGCGACAGCCCTACCCAGCCACAACTGCATAGACGGGTTACCAACCAATAAAAACTCCACACAACACACACGGCCCCACCCACACGGCCCCACCCACACGCTTCGTAATCACGAAAAACCACTCCCAACCCCCCCAATCCAATATATCCCAAAATAACTCAACGCCCTTCAACAATTCAACAGCTTCGAATTCAATTCGACTAGCTAGGTCTGGTGGTCTAGTGGTATGATTCTCGCTTAGGGCCCACTCTAAGTTCGATTGTAACCAATCAACAGTATGCGAGAGGTCCCGGGTTCAATCCCCGGCCAGACCCTTCTTTTTGGTGCTGAGGAGCGAGGCTTGCATCTTGGCATTTTTTTTTTTTTTTTGCTCATTGACGTGGTGGTTGTTTCCCTACATGTCAACGTTCAACTTGGACGCGTCTGTTGTTGCTGTGTTCAGCGAGACTGTTGTGCTGTGTACATCATTACTGACTGGGTTTAACTACGTGTCAACCACACCACCAAAGGTGTTAACCACTGACTTGACTGATTTTCAACTTTTTGCTTTGATAGCGAGCGCCCGCGAGATTAGACGACAGCAGACGAGAACGATGGCCTGGACGTGAAACGCCTGAATACCTCGACCAAGATCAAAACTACAAAGACCAATGTGATAGTCGTAAGATGTATCAGAGTATCTGCATGTGCATTTATCCCGTCGCTCACTGGTGTTGCAGCTGGTTGCAGTCAACATCCCCTGGAACCCCTAACTAGACACCACTGGAAAGCCTACATCTACATTAGATCGCGAGGAACCACTGGTCAACCCCAGAAACCACAGGCATGCTCACAATAATACACTGTAGCATTCTCGGCTAGTTACCCGATGTTGAGCTGCACAAATATTCACACAGCCCAGCGACTAGGAACCTATGCAAAGATCTCCTGGCGAATCACCAGCCCAGCGAAGCATCACGCTAGTGACATCACCACAAGTAGCCGAATCAACCCAGTAACCGAGCTCCAGCATCTTCGACACCAGGCACAAAAGTCAATTGATCCCCGAGGTTGAATTGAAGCATCACAAACCTTTCACAACTCATCTCCACGGCCTCTATTCTGAGCAGGTATGTTTGGCGGCGCGGCGAGACACGGCTACGTGCGGGGAGCTGTGCGACAGCCGCCGAGTTCGCAGCGACGACACTCGAGCCAGTACGAGAAGACGATTGGGAACCTGCGCATCAACCAGGACAGCAGAGTCATCTTCCAAGGTATGTCGGCCATTCTTGAAGCACAAGCTCCCGAGCTTACAAACTAGGATTTACTGGGCGAGCGGTACGTGAATCCGGGATGGGCAACGGAGTAGACACGCTGACGTGGGCAGGCGACCGCAAATGCCAAGGACACGATAGCATACGGTACGCGGATCGTCGGGGGCGTGTCGCCCGGCAAGGGCGGCCAGACGCATCTCGACCTACCCGTGTTCAGCACGGTCCGCGAGGTACTTCAACCCCGCGCCCGGAGCTCGCTCGTCTATTCTTCCTTGCGGCTAACCGAAGCGTGTGTCCAGGCGGTCCGTGAGGTCAAGCCGCAGGTCAGTGCCGTCTTCGTGCCGGCGGCCGGCGCGGCGGCGGCGATCCTCGAGGCCGTCGAGGCCGAGGTGCCGCTCGTCGTCAGCGTGGCCGAGCACATCCCCGCGCACGACATGCTGCGCGTGCACGCGGCGCTGCGGACGCAGTCGCGGACGCGCCTCGTCGGCCCCAACTGCCCGGGCATCGTCGCGCCGCCCGCGCGCTGCCGCGTCGGCATCATGCCCTACCGGCAGTACCGCCCGGGCTGCGTCGGCATCGTCTCCAAGTCGGGCACGCTGAGCTACGAGGCCGTCGGGGCGACCAGCGCGGCCGGCCTGGGGCAGAGCCTGGTCGTCGGCATGGGTGGTGATTTACTCCCAGGTGAGTTGTTGCTGTTCCTCAATACCATGATACCGCCCCCCGCGCCGCCCCCCCCCCGGACACACGCGTTGTGTTGTTTGTGGGCTGACAAGAAAAAAAAAACACAGGAACGACGCTTGTCGACGGACTCAAGCTGTTCTTTGACGACGACGAGACCAAGGGCATCATCGTCATCGGTGAGATTGGCGGCGAGGCGGAGCTGCGCGCCGCAGAGGTGATAGAGGAGTACCGCGCGCGCACGCCCAACCCGAAACCGATCATCGCCATGGTCGCGGGGCGTACGGCGCCGGAGGGCCGCATCATGGGACACGCCGGCGCCGTGTTGATGCCGCGGGACGTCCCGGCGGCGGACAAGGCGGAGGCGTTGAGTAGGGCCGGCGCGGTCGTGGTGCCGCACCCGGGCGTCATGGGCGAGACGATGAAGCGGCTCCTTGGCATGTAGACCGACGGGTAGAAACGGATAGAGCAAAGAGAGAGTGTACGGTGTCATTTTCAGAATTGGATTACCAATGTGATTTATAAAGAGTCTCCGTTGCTGCACCGACGAGTTGAGGACATGCGATGCGGACTAGCTGAAAGGAGAAGGTCCGCCTCCGCCCCCCGGACCGGAGCTTAAAAACTGGTCCCTGGGCTGAAACTGGTCCCCTGGGCTGGCTGGAAAGACGGGCCATGTTTCCGATGAACCCGACGAACCCGACAGGATCGGGACATGGACACTGACCAGCTTTTGACTCACGCCGATCCATTATAATTATAAATGGCCAAAGTCTTGTGGGTATGTTGTGCAAGTGACGGGTGTGGCTGTTGGGGATAAAACAGAACCAATCTCCTCGATCCATCACCCCAGTTTCAGTCAAGGTCAACCCCGAGTGACAACCTCTGCGATTTCGTTGATCATGGCGACCTCCACATCCACGATTGAGCTGCAGCCATTGCCGGTCGCCGCGAGGACGAAGCAGGTCGGCACCGCGCCCGACGACGACGCCCCTCACCGCCCCGACTTTTTCGCCGGCGACGGCCAGAGACTGGTCGACGAGTGCGTCGCGGCGCCGGACGATGATGCCCCAGCGGGAGCCGTCTCGGCGCTGCAGCAATGGAACAACCCGCGCGGCAATGTATTCCGGCTCGTCGCGTGCTTCTGGTGCTTCATGGTGATGGGCGCCAACGACGCAGCTTATGGGGTGAGTGCGCCTCGCAGCCTGACGCAGCAAACCGTCTACTGACATGCATGAACAACAGCCTCTTCTTCAATCCGTACGTGCCTCTTCAATCCCCAGCTCACCACCATCACCACCATCACCACTAACGCCACAGCCCGCCCTCAGCTCATCAGCTACTACGACCTGAACTACACCGTCGTATCGCTCGTCTTCCTGTCGCCCTTTGCCGGCTACGTTGGCTCCGCGCTGCTCAACAACTACCTGCACCTGCGCGTCGGCCAGCGCGGCGTGGCCGTCCTCGGCGCGGCGAGCCACATCGCCGCGTACGTCATCATCGCGACGCACCCGCCCTTTGTCGCCCTCATCTTCGCCTTCGTGCTCGCCGGCTTCGGCAACGGCGTCAACGACGCAGCGTGGAACGCCTGGGTCGGCAACCTCCACCGCTCCAGCGAGCTGCTCGGCATCCTGCACGCCTTCTACGGCGTCGGCGGCGTCATCAGCCCGTTCATCTCGACCGCCATGATCACAAAGGGCGGCCTCCCTTGGTACACGTTCTACTATTTCATGGTATGAAAAAATCTGAATTCTTTGGTGGCTGGTGAATTGCTAACTTCCTCTTCCTGGTAGATTGGCATCGCTGGAGTGGAATTGGCGACGATGACGGCGGCGTTTTGGAAGTCCACCGGCCCCGTCTACCGCGCTAGCCACCAGGAGTCTCAGCGGTCGCAGACCGGAAAAACGACCGGTCTTGATGAGGCGTTGCTCCAGAAGCCAGCGGCGCGCGTCTCGTGGGTCTCTGCTCTCTTCCTTCTCTGCTACGTCGGTGTCGAAGTGGCTCTTGGCGGCTGGATCGTGACTTTCATGAGCAAAGTCCGTAACCAAGACGACTTCTCCAGTGGCATGTCAGCAGCTGGCTTCTGGCTTGGCATCACCTTTGGCCGTGCCATCTTGGGCTTTGTGAGCCCTCGCATCGGCGTCAAGCTCGCCGTCTCGGTATGTATGCCGTCTCCGCCACGAGGTCAACGTGCTCACATCGTTAGATTTACATTGGCTGTGCGGCAGCGCTGGAGCTCGTATTCTGGCTGGTGCCACAGTTCATTGTCTCTGCTGTTGCGGTATCACTGCAAGGGTTCTTCCTTGGGCCCCTGTTTCCTGGGGCCGTGTTGGTCACCAGCAGGCTGCTCCCGAAGCACCTGCACGTAGTGGTGATTGGTTTCGCCGCAGCGTTTGGTGGATGCGGTGCCGCGATTTTGCCCTTTGTGACGGGTCTACTTGTGCAACAATCAGGACCGATTGTTCTGCAACCTATTATTCTTGCCCTGTTGGTGGTGATGCTTGTTATCTGGCTGCTTCTGCCACGAATCGACAAGAAGCGCGACTAAGACTGGAACCGGAGTGCGAGGCACCGACGATGAATAGTGTGAGAACAGTGACTCAAAAGAGAGGACAATATTTGCTATGGACGTTGCTTCGTGATTACAGATCCGGGACGGGGTCGACCGTCTTGATGACGCGCGCTGGGGTCCCGATAGCGACGGAAAAGTCAGGAATCGACTTTGTTACGATGCTTCCGGAACCAATCGTGCAGCCCTTGCCGATGGTGACACCGGGCATGATTGTCGTGTTGCCACCGATCCAGCAATCATCGCCGATGACGACAGGTTTGGCATACTCGACGCCGTCACGGCGCGACTGCACGCCCGTCTCGTGGGTGGCGGAAAAGATGGAAACAGAGGGCCCAAACATGACGCGGTTGCCGATTTGCACAATGGCGCAGTCGAGGATGACGAGGCTACACTGTCAGCTGGGTAGGGATTCGAGCTGAAGGAGAAGACGTACTTGAAGTTGGAATAAAAATTATCACCAATTGTAATGTTGCAGCCGTAGTCGATGTTGAGGGGAGGCTCAATGTATGCGCCTTTGCCAACTTTGCCAAGCATCTCGCCGAGTGCCTTGGCGCGATCTCTCTCGAGCGACTCGGCAGTGGCGTCCTCAGGAAACGTAGAATTGTACCTATAAGAGGCGTTTCAGCAAGTTCAGCCCATTCGCACTCGGAGAGCCCGGGGCTTGGGGGCGTACTTGTGCATCAGTCGCCTCGCACGGAAGCGACCTTGGACCAACTCAGGAGCTTGGGCGTCATATCTACAACGTCGTTAGTTTGCTTCGTTTGCGGCGGCTGTCGATGCACAAACAGGACACCAGAAATCATCTTTTCGTAGTCGTCGCACCAGGGGATGTGCTCGAGCGTCTTGGCCAGCTCGATGGCGGCGGGGTCCTTGTTTGTCGCAGCCATGGTGGTGAGATTATCGACAGCAGTGATTGAGAGCTTTGTAAACGGCGAGAAAAGAGCAGTCTCGGGATGGAAAGTGGCCTGTTTATAAACGGATAGCGGTAAACGACGGTACAGTGAGGGTCTGGACTGTGATGCACATCCGAAGTCGAACCGTCGGACCGACAAAGCGTTGTGGCCGTTTGACTTGACCGACCCAGGCGGCGCAGCTCAGTTTGTGGGGGGGGTCGGGTATTCTATTTTGATCTGGGTCTCGACCTGATTGCCTTGGCCTGAAGAATGGGTTTCACGGTGACGTGGCAGAGGCGGATTGGGACAAATGGCCTTTCTGGCTGGGATATGGATATATAAATAAAGGCCAAGGGCAAGCAAGGACAGAGAGGACCGGGGTATCGGCGCAAGATGCCATTGGAGAGCGAGAGCCACCCAAAATGAGGCTGTACATAGCAATAACCACCTCCGCGGTGTCGGCCTCTGCGGCTGCCACCAACTACTACAACGGCGCCCTCTGCCACAGCAGCCTCGACTGCCTCAAGATTTGCCAGCAGGGCGACTTCAAGGTCATCCAGAGCGCCGAGGGCCAGCCGCAGCTCGCGTGCGCCCTTGGCATCGTCGAGTACAGCCGCAAGACGTGCCTGTCGCGCCACGGCCGAGGCGACGAGAACATCCAGCTGCTCCGTGACGCCTGCGCCGGGGCTCGCGGGCTGCTCTGCGACAACTTCTGCGTGGTGGCGACGCTGGACCCGGGCCGCTTCGAGGATCAGTGCCGTGGCATGGGGGGCATCCCGTCGACCATCATGGGCGGCTTGACGGAGGCTCAGGCCAAAGGGCAGGAGACTTGCTCGTCGCCGGCGCTAAACGGGATGGGATGAGATGAACGATTTTGCTACAGAGGTCTCGGGGGACGCTTGTCAGGTAATTTGACGGTCATGGCTTTTTTTGTTGAGAATCCGGGGTGCGGGGAATGGAGATGAAGATGGAGATGCAAATGGCGAGTAGCCGAGACCGGGAAATGGGTATAGCCGTCGGCGATGGACCGGACCGCTGATGGCTGGTGGTTGTTAGTGAGGAAGGCCGCTAAAAGTTACTGGATGGATATGCCAAGGTCGCTAAAATAAAATAATGGTAACGCTTCATTGATAGAAAGGTGTGCTATTCCAGCAGGTACCCGTGCAGTTTGTTTTCTCTGACTGAATGAAAAACCCCAAAAATAGTGAGGAAATAATAGTTTGTAAAATTACAGCTCTCAAGGCTGAAGCGACATTGCTTCACCTCTTCTTCTCTTCTCTTCCACCCCATATACCCTACATCTTGGACGGCACCCACTGCGGCTTCTCCTTGCCCACAAACGCCATCAACCCCAGCTTGATGTTCTCGCCATTGACCAGCTGCCGCATGTACCGCTCGTCCATGATCTGCGCCGCCCTCTCCACGCTGGCCGTCTCCCACGCCTCCCGCAGCCCCGCGCGGCTCATGATGATGGCGTCCGGCGACGCCTCCGTGATCTGCCGCGCCAGCGCCACCGCCTCGGGCACCACGGCCTCCTGCGAGGCGGCGATGCGCGCGAACCCGTGGTGCCGGGCCTCCTCCGCCGTCAGCGTGCGTGCCGCCAGCACAATCTCCGACGCCAGCTGCATGCCAAAGATGCGCACCACGCGCGGGATGCCGCCCGCGCCCGCCCAGACGCCCCTCCTGACCTCGGGCAGGCCAAACGTCGCCGTGGGGGACGCGACGACCATGTCGCTGGTTTCGAAGAGGTGTTAGTGGGACGGCGTTGCTCCGGTGCGCCCGGGGGGGGGGGGGATTTTGTAGATCGTTGCTCACCAGTTCAGGGCCAGCTCGAAGCCGCCGCCCAGAGCCAACCCGTTGACGGCGGCAATCACGGGCTTCTTCCCCAGCCGTCTGCTGAGACCGCCAAAGCCCGTCGCCGGTAGGGCGGGCACGTTGGACTGCTCCCCGGAGAGCTGCCTCTCCATCAGCATCTTGAGATCCTGACCGGCGCAGAATGCTTTCTTCCCCTTGCCCGTGATGACGGCCACCCGCAGCGACGGCTCGTCGTCGAACCACTGGAAGAGCCGCTCGCCCTCGTAGTGGCCGTCTGTGTGAATGGCATTCATGGCCTTTTCGCGGTTGATGGTCACGAGGAGCACGTAGGGCGCCGGGTAGCTGAGCTCGTAGACGGTGACCGCCGGAGGCTGTGTTTCTAGCTTGTCTGCCATGATGCCGTATATTTTATGATGGTGACACGATGTTATTTTTAGAATAGAAGTGACCAGGAAATGATGCAGTATGCTTTGTTTAAAGAAGGTGTTGCTGACTCGATCCTGGGGAAGGCTGGGGAAGTTAGTTATTAGCTGGTGTCTCCCCTGGAACCTCGGGTCAGGCAGTCTCCCCACAGCACATAGCCGATGAGCTATAAGCAACCATCACTTGTCAAACCATGCATCCTCGTATTTTATTTCAACAAACAACCGCCGACAACGTCACACGGGAGAAACTGCCAATGGTAAAATAGATGATATCTTGAAGCGTTGAATTCGAGCCGACCAAACCCAATATCCCCCTACCAAAGGAACACCCTCAACTGCAAACACTCGACTGCAAACGCATTTCCAGTCGGTGCATCTACAACCACAAAACCACAACCATGTCAACTCGAGCCACCCCCATCCTTGTTGGCGTCGGCGACGTTCGGAACAAGTCCAGCAAGCCAGAAGATGCCATTGAGCCGTCGAAAATGATGATCCGCGCCATACTAAACGCCGCACAAGACACCGGCCTGGATGCCCGCGCCCAGAAACAGCTGCTCGCTGACGCAGATGGCTTGCGCATCATCCCGACGTGGACATGGGCTTACAACGACTTGCTGGGCACCGTCGCGGATGGCCTGGGAATCAAGCCGACGACCAAAGTGATGCCGACACACGGCGGCAACCAGCCCGCCCTGCAGTGCGACGAAGCGGCCAGGGCCATCGCCGACCGTAAGAGCAAGGTGGCAATCTTGACGGGTGGTGAGGCAATGGCTTCCCGTATGTGTCTCACTTCATGTTCTACTGTACAGCTGTTGGAGTGCTGCTAACAACCTCAGTTGCGGGATGCCAAAAGGCAGGCCTGTCACCACCAGGCTGGGTGGAACCAGACCCTGACAGTAATCCAGTCTCTATGGATTTGTCTATTTTAGGAGATGGTAATGCCACCTGCATATGGTCCTGATATTCGCTGACAATTTCAGGTGCTGGTCCGCGACACTCGGTTGGCCTGCCCATTCACGTGTACCCGCTGTATGAGATGGGTCGCCGTGCGCATCTGCGCCAAACTGCGCAGCAAAACAACCAGGAATCGGCGACCTTGTATGCCTCATTCGACGAGATTGGATCCAAGAACCAATATTCCTGGAATTATGGCGAGAAGCCCAAGCCGGCTGAATTCATCGGCTCCGTCTCGAAGCGGAATCGCATCATCTGTGACCCTTGTAAGTTGCTTCACCTGAGAGAATTTGACATGGAATTGACGGGCTAATAAAAAAAAATAAAACAATAGACCCGCTGCTGATGAATGCTTTCAACGGTGTTAATCTGTCAGCCGCTTGCATACTCACATCAACAGAGCACGCGGAGAAGCTCGGCATCCCCAAAGACAAGTGGGTTTATATTCTTGGCGGCGCGGGCACTCATGAAAAGGACAACTGTAAGTCGAAGTTGCGACAGGTCGTGTGGTCGATGCTGATATCGGAAACAGTCTGGGAACGACCTGGGTTTGCCAGTAGTCCAGCCATTACAAACTCTCTCGACGCTGCGCTGCAGGTATCTGGTCTGACAAAGGACCAGATTGACGCCTTTGACTTTTATTCGTAAGTTGACACTGGCTACGTCAACAGCGTTTTTCATTGACTGACGCAGACACAGATGCTTCCCTATTGTTCCCAAGCTCGCATGTGACCATTTTGGACTCTCCCCGACCCGTCCAGAGAAGCCAATTTCGCTACTCGGCGGACTCACATCCTTTGGAGGCGCTGGCAACAACTACTCTATGCATGCAAGTACACATCGCTGCAGAGAAGTAGACAAAACTAACGAATGAATAGGCGCTCACGGCGATGACTCGTGAGATTCGCGGCCGCAAGTACAAGAACGGCTTGATCCTTGCCAACGGCGGCATGCTTACACACCAATACGCCATCTGCCTCTCCGCACAGCCGCGGCGGGACGGACGCGACTATCCCTCCAAGAATCCGTTGCCGCTTGTCGTACCAGATGCGGCGCCGCCATTCGTCGAGGACGCCAACGGCCCCGCTACCATTGAAGTGAGTTTCCGATCCGTGCCCGCGCAAGTATCCTCGGCCGGGACCGGTAATCACCACCGACCACCCTCTAACAAAGAGCCCGCAACAGACTTACACGGTTGAATATAACCGCTCGGGGGCGCCGAGCCTCGGACACGTCGTCGGGAGGCTCAAGACCGGCGAGCGCTTCCTGGCGAATCACGGCGACGAGGCTACGCTGGAAAGGCTCGCCCAGCGCTCCGCGGAGCACATCGGCGAGGCCGGTGTGGTACGGACCGAGGACGATAAGAATCTCTTTTACTTTGCCGCCAAGCCGAACCTGTAGAATAAATCCGCCCTACACGATGAAGAGGAATTCAAAAATTGCCTTTTCGTTCCCCATCACGGAAACATAATCTCTTCAACTGCACGTGACTGCATCAAGTGCGGCCAGTTGGGGGAGTCGGCCGCTATCTCCGGCCCGCGGTTAATATGACCTGATTTAGCGTTGCATCAACATCTCCTCATCTCGCGGCATTCAATCGGCCGACCTTGCACATTGATTGATGAATAAATAAACCGCCGTCCTTCTTCAATTCGTTTCAATTGACAAGCAACAAAGTTAAAAAAAAAAAAAAGAAACAGACAAGAAAATGGCCTGCGCAGACTGCTTCCGCGGCAACATCCACGACGGTACGCCCAAGGGCGAGGTCAGCCACGTCCACGGACTCCCGACGTATATTTCCCGGCCTCCATCGGGCACGGCGTCGCGGGGCATCGTCGTCATCATCCCGGATGCCTTTGGCTGGGAGTTTGGCAACAACCGTCTGCTGGCGGACAATTACGCCGCAAAGGGCGGCTTCACCGTCTACCTCCCTGATTTTATGAATGGTACTATTTTTGCTGCGGATTCGCAGGCTTCCATCTTACTGACCGTGGTGTAGGCCATGCTGCCCCATTGAGAATGTTTGATCACGGCCGCGCATTTTCCACCTCTCCCAGCATCTTGACCAAAATGTGAGCGAGGTCAGCCTGCAGGCTCAGCGTAACCCAACTGACATGCCCGCCAGATACCACCTCTGCTGGGCCGTCCTCGACATCATCCCGTTCTTCTACCACTGCAACCCGTGGAGCACCTTCCCCATCGTTAAGGGCTTCTTCTCGCAGCTGCGCAAGGACGAGGGCGCCGCGCAGCCCGTGGGGGCGGCGGGCTTCTGCTGGGGCGGCAAGCACGTCGTGCTGCTGACCCAGGGCCACGAGTTGGACGGGCGGCCACTGCTCGACGCCGGCTTCACGGCGCACCCGAGCATGCTGAGCATCCCGGGCGACCTGGCCAAGATCCGGCGGCCCGTGTCGTTTGCGCTGGCGGCCAAGGACGACCAGATCCCGCCGGCCAAGGCGGCGCAGCTCAAGAGGATAGTGGAGGCGCTTCCGGGGGAGGCACGGGGCGAGGCGTTCGTGATTGAGAGGACGGGGCATGGGTTTGCGGTGCGGGCGGACCTGGCGGAGGATGATGTCGCGGCGCAGGCGGCGAGGGCGGAGGACCAGTGCATCGACTGGTTTAATAAGCACTTTTGATGGAGACGTAGTGGAATGAAACGACAATGGGTCAAGTTTGGATGGATTCTATAATGGTCGACTGTCTTGTAGTCTATGGATAATTAATATTCAGTGCCTATGCTTGGCAAGTTGCACGGCCTTGGCTGCCGCCTTTCCAAAGTCGGATTCTACGTGCAGTCCTAGATTCGCATCGGCGAGCTTGAAAAGTCAGCATCACCCACTGTGCCCTGCTTTGTCAAACTTACAAGCTTCAGTCCCGCCTCCGAGTTTGTGCCCTGCAGACGGACCACCATTGGGACGTGGATATTCATCTCCTTGGCGGCACCAATGATGGACTCGGCAATCATGTCACATCTCGTAATACCTATTCAACCCGTTAGACCTCCCTTCTCACTCCACGTTCTCGCTCCTGTCAAGCACCACTCACCGCCGTAAATGTTGACAAGAATAGACCTGACGCGCTGGTCGCGCAGGACGATGCCAAACGCCTGCATCATCGTCTGCGTGGTGGCCTGGCCGCCGGCGTCGAGGAAGTTTGCGCTGCGGCCGCCGGCCAGGCCGATGGCGTCGTTGGTCGCCATCGCCAGCCCCGCGCCGTTGACCACGGTGCCGACGTCGCCGTCCATGCGCACGTACACGAGCCCGTGCCGCTCCGCCTCGACCTCGTCGCGCACCTCCTGCGCGCCGTCGCGCAGCGCAAACACGGCCGGCTGCCGGCCGCGCGCGTCGTCGTCGAAGACGAACCGCGAGTCTGCGCAGCTGAAGCCGCCTTCGCCGCCGTCGCCGCCGGAGCGGGCGAGTGAGCGCACCTCCAGCAGCAGCGCCTCCTTGTCGCGGAAGATGCGGTGCAGCGCGGTGAGGATGCGGCCGAGGCTGGCGGTCGCGCCGGGGGAGGCGGAGGCAGATAGGCCGAGGTCGGAGGCGATGCGGGCGAGGAGCGCCGCGGGGAGGACGCCGTCGGCGGTGGCGAGGGAGAAGGGGTAGGTGCGAATGCGGGACGGGGGCTGCGCGGGGAGGGGCCGCGTGTCGTCGTCCTGCGGGCCGTCGTGCGGGGAGATGATGATGGCGGGCTGGCAGGTCTCGCGGTCGATGGCCATGGCCAGGTACCAGACTTGATCGCGCGAGGCCGGCTGTGAGATGTACAGCTCCGTGGGGACGATGCCGCTGTCGTCGGGCGAACTGAGGAGAGTAGCGGCGAGCTGGGCGGCGTGCTCGGGGCTGCGGGCTACGAGGTCGGCGGATCCTTTGCGCTTGAGGAGCTGCGCACTGAGCAGGCTATTGTTTCCTGAGTGTGAGGATTAGTCGAGGGCTCAAGAGCTGGGCGGAATTGATGTACCGAGTTCCTCTACGGCAGCTCGGGCTTCCTCCGCGGTACGCGCGACGATGCCGCGAGGGACAGGAGCGCCGGCCTGATATCATGTCAGCCATGGTGCGGAGGATTCCTAGATTTTTTTTTTCAAGTAATTTACCTCTTTTAACAATTCCTGGGATTGATATTGGTGAAGCGTGAGTCGCCGGATTTGCTGTCGAGCCACAAGCTGCCGCTGTCAGTTGGCATCCCAATATATATACCGAGATGTGCGGGCTGGACGCCTACCTGAG
This sequence comes from Cordyceps cicadae, assembly GCA_002968875.1. Taxonomy (NCBI): domain Eukaryota; kingdom Fungi; phylum Ascomycota; class Sordariomycetes; order Hypocreales; family Cordycipitaceae; genus Cordyceps; species Cordyceps cicadae. Next base: position 13,976 of record MWMN01000190.1, on the reverse strand, counting down.
AGCTCGCCCGCCAGAGTCGCATAACTGATCTTTGTGAAGTCATTGAACGTATGAAAAAATTCCCAAGTAAAGAACTCTGTGAGATACTCGTACTGGTTTGGTCAAGGTGATGTTCTCAAGGTCGAAGCGCGCTGTGAATTTAGTTGCCGGTCACTCGCCGGCTTTATGATGTTGGCTTCTCACAAGGCGCTACTGAGCGGCCTCGGTTATATGATCAGCACCAGCCCAACCAACTAACTACATACTGCGACCCTGCCGCTCATAGCCAGCTAGCTACAACATGCTCAATTGATTGGCCTTCACATTCAGGTTCCTGTAAATCATTCCAAAATGAGCCGGCCAACCTGCCAGGCGAGCACGCAGTGGCTGCGACAGTTCACCACCTCTTTCCGCCCGCAGGCCACCGCGCAAGATGCCGCCTCGCGCCTCCTCGACGACTTCGCCGGCAAGACGGTCCGCCGGCGGCAGCTCCTTGACGGCAACCAGCTGCAGAAGCTGTCCCTGACCCTCGGCCGCACCGCCGTCGGCCCGCACGACGTGTCCTCGCGCCCGCCGCCGCCGGGCACCCCCGTCCCCGCGGGCCACCACCTCGTGTACTTTACGCCCGGCGGCGTCGAGGCGCGTCTCGGCCCGGACGGCTCAGACAGGACGCACAACGCGGCGGCGCCCTTCTCCCGGCGCATGTGGGCCGGCGGCTCGATGCGGTGGCCGTCCGTGGCGTCGGCGGCGTCGGCGGCGGCGTGCCTCCGCGTGGGCGACGAGGTGGAGGAGCGCACGACGCTGGTGAGCGCCGAGGCCAAGAGGAGCCGCTCCGCGGGCGAGATGGTGCTTGTGGAGGTGGTCAAGGAGCTGGAGGGGCCGCAGGGCGTGGCCGTCGTGGATAGGCGCTCCTGGGTGTTCCGCCCAGAGGTCGATCCGGAGCTTGCGGCGGCGGCGGTGCCGGAGCCGCCGAGACGGACGAGGCAGGGACCGACCGTAATTCAAGACGTAGAGAATGGATCCGGATGTGAGTGACCAAGAGTATAGAAATCGTGAATACACTGCTTCGGGACGAATTCTGACAAAGAAACGCACCAGTCCGCGCCCGAAACTTTTGCTGGTCCCCTGTCGGCCTGTTTCGCTTCTCCGCGCTCACCTTCAACGGCCACAAGATTCACTACAACGAGGGCTGGACGACCGCTGTTGAAGGCCACCCGGGCGTGGTCGTGCATGGGCCGCTGAACCTCATCAACATCCTCGATTACTGGACGGACGTTCACGGGGATGGGCGGGCGCCGAGGGAGGTTGTGTACCGCGCCCTGTCGCCTCTGTATGCAGGTGACCAATATCAAGTGCACACTGCCGGTGTAGAGGACGGCACCGACGGCAAAAAGTACGAAATATTGGCCGAGAAGTATGGCGTCGTGTGCATGAAGGCCGACGTATGGTGAGGTGTTGCAGCATTCCCTCTTACATAGCGTGCACACACATAATCACGAGGCTTGCATTCATCGTTGTTTATTCATTTACACGTGCATCTAGCTGTTACACTCAGCCGACCTTGGTTAGAGGCTCGAGGCGCTGCATGATGCTGCTGGCATAGTCGCCCGACGGCGCATCATAGTCAACAGTGTAAATGGACACGGAGATGCCCCCATTTTCCACCACGTACGTCTCGCCTGGCAGCGAACAGTCACCGTGCACACAGGCGTTGATGCCCGCCGCGTAGGGCTTCAGGTTGGCCCAGGTAAAGACACCCTTCTTGGCATCCCAGACGGCCTCGTTGACGTGGGCGTTGCCTGTCATGCGGGTGCGCACGACTTCAGGCTCGGAGCTGTCGTCGGCGCGCAGCTCGGGGATGTTGACGCTGAGGCCGTACCCGAGCGGCAGCAGGGGTCCGCGGGGAGTGCCGCTCTTGATGACCTGCTCGACGACCTTGACGGCCATCTTGGCGACGAGCGTGGCCGGGTCGCTGCTGTTCTTGACGTCAAAGTAGGGGACCTCGGGGTTGCTGGCGGAGAGCGCGATGGCGGGGACGCTGCGGTGCGTGGCGGCGTAGCTGGAGGTGCTTGTTAGTGATACTCCAAGATTCTGCACCATCGGGCTATGAATGGGACGTACGCTGCACCGGCGGTCCCCGAGAGAGTCCAAACAAAGGGCCCGAGGTTGGTGCCAAAGTTGGGACCTGTCAGGACGAGATCGGGTACCTTGAAGTTGGCGAAGCGAGGCAGCACGTAGTCGAGAGCGACAAAGGTGCAGGCCGCAGGAGTGCCGTTGTAATACCAAATGTGGCTATCATGAGGATCACTGCCAATCTGCGACTCTTGTTAGCTCTGCGTAGAGCAAGGGCCCGAGGACATGTCTTACTGAAGGCGCGCCTTTGGGGATCAGGTCATACTGCGAGGCCTCAGTCAGGTTGCCCTCGCTGCTAAAGTCGCTTTTACCGCCCATGCCACTCTGCTTGGTGGCCGGTGCGACGATCCAAGCTATGCAAGGTTAGGACTATCAGCGGAAAAATACAGCGAAAAAGGGGACACAAGAAACGCACCATCGTGACCGGCTTCGTTTAACAGCCGGTATACTTCTCGCAGGTTGCCCGAGGCAAAACCATCGTCGTTGTTTAGTAGGATGTTGAGAGCTTGGACGGACCCGGCCAAGGCCAGTGACAAGAAACTGCAGACGAGCATATTGGGACTTTGGATGTCTCAACACTACAACCGACGAGAAGAGAAGAGAAGAGAACGGGGTCATTCAGTGAAGCCCGACAGACGGGACCCTACGACTACTTATGCAGAAATTCTTGGCAAAAGATGAGAAAAAGTTGGTTGGCACTCCGCGAGGGAGGAACAAAAGGTCCCAAGGTGAGGGTCACCTATTATTACCCGAGCCTGCAAGGTGAGGAGCGGTCCCGAAAAGAAGAGGGCTAGAGTTGCTTCCTCGCTGGACCATCCTCATCCTGACCGGAGGTCGCCGAGGCGGCTGCTGTGGTGCTGCGGGGAGGCTTACGCTATTTTCCGAATTGGCAATTGACCACGTGGGGTAGTCAAGGTAACAAGACGGCTGGGAATGATTCGCATGCAGGATTAGATTTGAGATCGACCCCAGAGGAGGGGAGGGCAATCCGCTGGAACTGGAGGTTGGTCATTGCGTGTCCTTGATGGTGGTAATGGCCACATAATTGTGAGACAATTATTAGGAGGGGGGCGGAGACTTGCTATTACTCCAACTTGATAATTTTAATAGAATTACTTTTACTTGTTCTACGAGATTATCTCCAGTAGCATGTACTCCGTCTCCGTAGTCGGCATTCCAAGGCTGTAGTGCGCAAGCCTCATGTGGCGGTGCGGTCAGCTGTAATAAGTGTGGCGGCGCAGTGCCAGGGAGGGTTGTATGGACCTTTGTATCTGCCCTTATTAGCCCAACAAACAAACAATACTTCACTTTTCCAACTACAACCACGGAAATATTGTAGCCCGAATCACCATCAAACTGCGAGCTCGGTCATGGATGCGCATCTGAGAGCACCTTTCTTTGCGCCTAGGAATAGACTTCCTGCCCCGCTTCCTCCCACAGAAGTCATCGTATCCGCAGGTGTTGTTCTTGAGGACTACACAGGCCGTTGAGTGGTTCGGTTTTAACAGGCGTCGAGTGGTTCGGTTTCGCGACGACTACATCATCGAGTACGGCTTGAAGTCAGTCTCATAGGGGGCGAAGCTACGCTGCCTCTCAAAGAGACACAAAAGATTGTTGTACTCCAAGTATTCGCCCTATACCCGAGGGACGATGCCAACGGAGCAAAGGTAAGTCATATCAGGATGGAGTAAATCCCTGGTCAGAGTCCCGACATACGCTGGGCTCGTCTGGAGCCATGGGACAAGGGAAAAGTCGCACATCAACTTCTGACGCTTATTCACTACGCATAAGAGCAAGCAGAATAACACAAGGTAGATTTGCTATCATACTAAAAAGCCTCTCTATGATCAACACAGCCAAATGGGAGACATCTTTAGGTGTGACAGCCAAGGAGCAAGAAAACAAATCAATTTGCTCCAGGCATGTGCCACATCTGAAGCGACAATGCCTAGCAACAAGTACAGCAATGCGTAGCTCGCCTTGAGGCCTCAAGAGCAGCAAGGGTTGCCACGCAGGGTCCGCCAGCATCGCGCGCCAGCGGCAGTCGGTCCGCGCCTCAAATTTCACTGCTCCGCCATGCAACTGTTAAGGGCGGCGCGGCCGAGACGGTCGCACTCGACGAATCCCTTGTCGCAGTTGGAGAAGGCCGCCTGGGCCGCCTTGATGCATTGCTCCTTGCGCCGCCTCTCGACCTCCGCCCACTGCACCGTCTCCCCGGCGGGGCCGCCCACGGTATTGATCCTGTTGGAGTTGCAGGAGATGCGGTCGGGGTTGGTGATTGGCTCTGGCCAACACTGCTCGGGCGCCTCGTCGGCCTTGCGCCCGCGCTGGCGCCGGCCCGGCTGGCTGAGTATCGGTGCTCCCGGGCAGACCAAGGCGCTGCCGGTCTGAAGGTCGATGCTGGGCTGGCCGTCCTTGCCTAGGAGGATGACGGCCTCGTTCTGGGGGCACGACCCCCCGGTCCCGAAGAAGACGCCTCGGTGGACGCAGTCTTCGGCGCAGATGTACTGGTTCCCCGGGATCACGACGGCTTCAATGTTGCCACCGAGGATGGCGTTGACGCCGGCGACGGCACCGAGCAAGAGGGATAGGGAGTACATGCTGATGGGGTGGTTGGGTGAGGTGATGTCGAGATGAGTTGAGTTGAGATGAAGTGAGATGAGATGAGATGAGATGAGATGAGATGAGATGAGATGAGATGAGATGAGATGAATGAGGTCGAGTTGAAAGTGAGTTGTCAGAGTAGCTTCTGATGAACCAACATACCTCTATATATTCTAACAAGGTGGATATCAAGGGAGAGGATGAACGAAATAGAACAAGGCTGAATGAAGGCCTGGTCAACTACAGCACAAGCCATAATAATCCCCTTGAAGGACTTGGCACCGGCAATCCCACGAGGCTTGGTATGTTGGATACGACACAGCGGCCAGCCCGCATGAATAACGCCGAGCACGTCTGCTTGTGAAGCTCAAGCTCAGCAGGGTGACAACATTACCCACTCACTGGCGAATGCAGCTGTGTGTGCTGTCGGCATTGCCATGAATCGAGTCAGGAAACACTCAAGGGGGCCTAATAATCTTGGTAATATGGAGGCGTAGTCTTCTGTCATGCCGTTGCTCCGACCCGATAAACGAGGCGAAGCTTGGACACGATTCATGCAATGCGTCGATCTAAGAATTTTGCCAAGGATAGATGTCATCGTAAACACGTGGTTTTTCCCCGATGCATTCTGGATGCTATCCTGTACCGTCGACCATCGTTTATCCAACATTATCGTGATTCATATTACATGGCGTTGATACCTTGGCCTATCTGGCCTGTCTGACAATGTTTGCGAATAGTCATAAAGGAGCAAAGGAGCAAAAAAAAAAAAAGCTTACGTGGATTAATTGTTTACGTTCATTTTACGCAAAATCATCCGATACTTGGTATCCTCAATGCTATAAAAGTGACGGTCCAATGCGTACTACGGCCGGTTTTGGTGTGACCTCTTTACGCATCGGGGCCCTCGGTCTATGGTATATTTGAACCAAGTTTTTCTCGTCTTTTATTTACTTTTTATTTTTCAAGCTCACTCTTTCTATACATTTAAACATCCAATCCACTAAATCCCGTTCTCCCTTCAATCTACCAGCGGATGAGCACGCTAACCAAAGTTTTACGCTGGCACTTCTCTGAAGAATAGAAAGATGGCAGAGACTCGGAAAAAAGCTTCAAAGATAACCCCCAGTATTGCCATTTACGTCAAGTAAGTACTTTTGTAAAAGTGGGTTGTCAATGGCGCATCGGACCTGAGGAGGCCTATCGCAGAGCCTTGTTGACTCAATTCGAAATGGTCTCGGTAGAAACAAGAAATGACTCTCCGCCATTAAACATCTTCGCTCTCCATCACTCATTGTAAATTGTCAAAGTGCATCGATGCCGTTCACCACCATGCCACCCGCCGACTCTCAACACAGCGAACCTCGCCGCTCCATTGAGACTTTGCAAATACTGCATGACAACGCCGAGGCCGGGACAAGTCTCCCACCAACAGACCACGGCCGCGATGCGTATTTGGCCCTCGCCTGCTGCACCGTTGCCCAGGCGCCCATCTGGGGCAAGCAAACCCCTCCCTCGCTGAGGCTTTTATTTTCAGCTCCTGCTGCGTCCTGCTGTATCCCCTAACCAAGCAGCAGGCTATTCCGTCGCCTTTGGCATCTTCCAGGAGTACTACACCAGCGACAAGAGCCCCATCAAGGCGCCGCCCGGCGCCTTCGCCACCATCGGCGCCCTCCAGATGGGCGTCATGTACCTCATGATGCCCGTCGCCTTCCTGGCGCTGAGCTGGTTCCCGCGGCTGCGCCCGTGGTGCGGCCCGCTGGGGCTGGCCGTCACCGTCGCCAGCCTCTGCGCGTCGGCCTACGCGACCACCGTCGGCGGTCTCATCGCCACCCAGGGCGCGCTGTACTCGGTCGGCTGCGGGCTGCTCTTCAGCCCCGTTTCCCAGTACATGGACGAGTGGTTCGCCGCCCGCAAGGGCCTCGCCTACGGCGTCATGTGGGCCGGCAAGTCGCTCGTCGGCATGGTCATGCCCTTTGTCTTCAGCGGCCTGCTCGCCCGCTTCGGCCTGCGCGCCACGCTGCTGGCGTGGGCCGCCGCCTCCGCCGCCATGACGCTGCCGACGCTCTTCTTCCTGCGGCCGCGCGTGCCGCTGCGCCTGCGGGCCGCGCACCGCCGTCCCGTGTCGCTCGGGTTCCTCCGGCAGACGTCGTTCTGGATGATGCAGGTCGGCATCGTGCTGCAGGCGCTCGGCTACGTCATGCCGAGCACGTACATGGCGAGCTACGCGACCGACGTCGGCTACGCGTCCATCACGAAGCCGGTGCTCATCTCCATGTTCTCGCTGTCCGGCACCTTTGGCGCGCTCTTCCTCGGCATGATGAGCGACCGCCTCGACGCGACGCGGGTCGTCCTCATTTCCGCCCTCGGCAGCGCGGCGCCCGTTTTCCTGCTCTGGGGACTCAGCCGCCACCTCGCCAATGTCATCGCGTTCGCGCTCGTGTACGGATTCTTCGCGGGTGGCTTCAGCTCAACGTGGACGAGCATGACGCGCGAGATTCAGCGCGACGACCGGGCGGCCGATCCGTCGCTGCTGTTTGGCTTGCTCATGGGCGGGCGCGGCGTCGGCTTCGTCGCAGGCGGGCCGCTGAGCGGTGCGCTGATTGCGGTGCCGGGGCTCTTGACTGACGAAGCACTCGGATACGCGACAAAGTATGGCCCGATGATTCTCTGCACAGGGCTGACTGCCATCATGTCCGCCTGGGCCCCGTTTTGGAAGATCTCCAAGATGCTCAAGTCGAGCACGAATCTGTCCATAGTCAGCACGACATGAAGAATGGCTTCGGTAGGGAGCCGAATTAGAAAACCTGCGTCACTATTGTTGTGTGCTCAGTACCTGTCATGATCTGATGACAAGAACTGTCACGAACAAGAGATTAGAATTCATTAATAAAATGCCAAACAAATCAAGCCTATTTGTAAGCTCTCATCAGGTCTGACAGCTGGCAACTGGCAGCTGTCAGCAAACGGGCGAAAATCGTTTTGATGCTCCCCTCTCCCCCGGCCCTCGCTTCACTTTCTTTTTTTTTTTGCCAATTGCACCATTCTGAATTTCTGGATCATCTTTCTTGAACTTGAATCAATTTGCTTCCCCTCTCTTGTTGAGCATCACTCGTCGCTTTTTTTTCGCACAGGCGCGGCACTCAGTTGCTCAGGGCCAATGGCCGAGTCAAGCTACGACGATCGCAGCTCTGCTGCTGATTCAGGTGAGAGAACACGATGCACGGAATAATTCACACGGCACTGACTATTCTGCAGCCAGTACGCTAGAGACAATTTCTACGGAGACTATCAAGTATGCTGGTGTTCAACCTTGCAATTGGAATCTACAGCAGAATCTGCTAGAAGCACTGCGAAATGTCGAGCTTGAAACAATGACCCAAACGACAAAGGCTTTAAAACAACCGCCCGTCATCTCAGAAAATGAAGAGCTATTGCTGAAACGTATGGAAAAAAAGCAGGATTGGAGGACCCTAACCATCGAAACCATCAATATGGATATCGATAAATCAATGCACGAAATACCTGCAAAAGAGAGATTTCTGGACGACAGACAGAGGACTCTCATTCAAGTGGCGGCGGTAGCTGAAGACGTAAAGCTCCAGAAGACAAAGGTTGCTTTGTGCAAGAAGCTTGGCTCAGCATTTGGGATGATACCTCTACAGGACAGGGTAACATCACTTGAGAAAGAATTGACCGCGGCAGATCGTGCGATGCGTACTGCCCAGCAGTATCTCGTGGTAATGAACATCTCAGACAAGCGCATTCTTCGAGCCCTACCCAGCATCGGCCAACCAGTCAAGATTCACTTGAGGCTTGGATATGAAGCAAGCTGTTTCCACGCGATAAAACTCAAAGATCATCAAATCGATGCAGCAGTTGCATACTTATATGGAGAAGGAGAAACGAGTTCGAGGGAAGACAGCCTATCTGAAACAGACTACACAGACTCTGACAGCTCGGAGGACGAAGACGTCTGTTTACCAAGTCAATTTTACTGCAGCAGCACCCAGGAAAGGTCACTGCTGATGTTGACACGGATGGTTTGCCAGTTCAGTGAAACAGAAGTAGGCTTCCTCGATTGGCCCCAGGCCACCCAAGCTGCTTTGACTCTCTTCTCGGATTTCGAGGCCGTGGACTCAATCCCAAGGCGAAGAATCAAGTCTTGGATAGTTGCCCACCCGTGGTTCAGATACTCACCCAAGGGCACGAAGTGGACTGACATTGAATGGCCTGGAACTCGTGTCAAACCTCCGCCAGGTGTCAGGTCATCACACGCCTTTTTCCAGGTCATGACACCCTTGCAACCGCGCTGGCCTCTATTCATCCAAAGACCAACGGTCAGAGTTCGAATCCCTCTACCAAAACAGCACGATACCCTGCACCAGACCATTGAATCCATGGCCTTGAGAATCGGGGGCAGGCTAACGTATGAACCAGATCTGAAGGTACAATGGTTCGAGGGCCATGTTCATAAGAAGCTGAATGAGCCATCTTTAGATAAATCACCGATAGGCTACTGGTGGAGATACATATTGGATTTTCAGAAAATTCACTCAGATCTTCGCCGGAATCTGCACAATGTATTCCCGGAACTTCCCATCTACATCAGCGCAGGAAAATTTCAGAACGAGCACGCTACGGTCGCCCGAGCCTTGACGAACACAAAAGCTGGCAAGTTTATTTTGGCTGGATGCCCGGGGTCGGGAAAGTCTACTTTTTGTCAGCGCCTTGCTTCGGCCGTTGTTGATGGAGGTTGGAAGGCCCATGCCGGGTACGCCAAAAGTCACCCAGCTAAACCGGGGCGCGGGCAGATAATTTACACATCTCCCCAGAATGAGCAGTGTAAGGATGCAATCAAGCGTTTCAAGTTCTCAAACCCGGAGAAACGAGCTTGCCGGCTGTATGGTTACAACAGAGAATTGCAAGCTCTCATTCGCGGCGATGACGAGGTTGAACCGGAGCAGAGTGATGGGCCCAACAGCAATTCCGCCAACAAATTTCACAAAGCTTTAAATCAGCTCACGAAAAAGTCGGCAATCAAGCACGAAGATCCCAGAAATCCGCGGCTGGATCCTGATAGCCTATCATCACTTGCGCGCGCAACCGCAAGAGACGATGATCTTCTAAAATTGAAGCAGAGCTGGGATCTTTGGAGAGAAGACAAGCGGAAATGGCTTCGGCAAGAAGACACTTTTAAGGAGATAGGAAAGGCGATTCTAACAAGTGCCGTGAAGGACATTGATGCGTTTTTTGGCACTCTGGTTGCCATCGCACAGTGCCACGATCACATGGACAAGGATGATGGGGTCCTGGGTCAACCTGCTCTTCTTATTGTTGATGAGGTTGGCCGCCTGACTGAAACTCATGCCCTCATTGGTGTGAGTATATGGAAAGAGGTGCCGACTATTTTTGCAGGAGATTATGAGCAGTTTGGTCCGATTGTTGCCACGGCTGGCACTCACTTTGAGTATTATGTTGATGGACAAAAGTTTGAGTTCAGGTCTGTTGCCAGCGCTCAACTGGAAAAGTCGTTTCTGGCCCGAGCTGCGGCGCTAGACGGCATCGATGCCAGGCTCACCATGAATCATCGCGTGTACGGATCGGCTGGCGAGTTCCCATGCAAGATTCTGTACGACGGTGCCATGATACAGACGCATACAGAAGACAGCCCTGCTACCGAAGCTGTCCAAGAGTGGTTTGCCCGTCACAGTGCTTCGGGAAAGAATTCTCTGTTTGTGAATCTATCTTCTGCAGAGCAGCAGCAGGGAACATCCAAAATCAACCTCATCTCCGCATACTTTGTGGTACAGCTGGCCGTGGAAATTGCACGGGAGATGAGAGTACCATTGATGGAAGACTACAAAAAGTTTGACAATCCGCTCGAGAAGACCGGCTCCATCAGGAAAGGCCATATTCTGATACTTGTTGCCTATGGATCACAGAAAATGCAAGTCCTGCAATGTCTGAAAAAGATCAGCGCGCACGAGGTGGACAAGTCGCGGATCAGCGTGCGCACAATCGACGACTCGCCCAGCCACGAAGCAGAAATTGCCATCGTGGATCTCGTTCGGACGGATGGCATCGGGTTCCTCGCGGAGCCAGCGAGGTTGAAGGTAGCGGCAACGCGAGCGCAGCTGGGCACGATTTGGGTTGGCTGCCAGAAGCTCTGCACACGACGGGACAACTCTCTCAAAAAACTCTACGACTATCACAGTAGGCACAAGGCCGTGGTCTCCCTAGGGGGATACGACAAAGTTTGCGAAATGTGCTGTCAAGCCGGGCATGCAGACGCTCGATGCCCAGAAAAGAACTTGTGCTGCGGGGTTTGCGACCCGAACAGCGGAAACAACAAGCGACATGCGGCGCGAAACTGTCGTAAGGCGATGCCGCCGCCTGCGGAAGCCGAGTGGGCGGAGGAGAGATGGATGTCCAGCCCAAAGTCAGTGGACAGCGTCGTCAGAGACCCTTTTGTGACCAAGTAACAGGAGAGAGAAAGGGGGAAAGTTGGAAAAGGAGAAGAAGTATACAGATGGATTGGTTATTCAAGATGTCTGTAATGTAGAAAGGACTCTTCATAGGTTCATAGGTTTGCAATGGATGTGTGATCAGAGGTTGCACCGATAACGCGTGATTCTTGTGTATTCCATTTGCGAAGGTCGGAAATTGATGGAGAAGAATAAATATATAATGATATGGAATTGCCACTGTTGGTTGGAATTTGGTCAGGGGAGCCGTTGTTGGCTTATAATGATGTGTGGGTAACTGCACTTGGACAACGTGTCGCTTTCCCTGTAAAAGACGTTGAGAAAATAACGTGGTAGAGGCACTATGCCAACGGTTGAAAAAATATATTAGTTTAATCTCACATTTGGATTGGCTCAGGGCGTTGTGCGGCCGGGTAGACAAGTATCGAGCAGCCGAGAACCGTTGCGACCAGGGCGTGAATCGATGAGAATAGGGCGAAATCGGTGGAATAGAAGACTGGAGAGAAAAGTAGGGTCTCGGAAAAAAACTACAAATAATGTCAGTCGATTAGCAATTCAGTAGTCAGTACGGAGTACTTGAGGGACTGCCCAGGTTCCCAATGTCACCAGGTACAACACAAGCACGCAGTAAGTACATGGGCTTGTCACCTTGCAGCTGCAGGCTATATTGCGATAATAACCCGTATTTCGCAGCCGGGCCAAGAAAGTAAACAAAGAAAGGCCTAGAGCCAAACGTGAACCCCTATTTCTGCCGTCTTGAAATAGCTGCAGATCACTACAAGCACAGGCTGGGGTTGACATGCTAACAACGTGGGAAGAATGTCTCCAACGATCCAAGAGGAGACGAATGCTAAGGCTTGAATGTCTGTCTTGGGCCCCCAGAAGTCTGGAACCTGATACCAAGAGGTGTCTTGCCCTGAAATGGCGTTTTGGACATGCGATCCCCGAACGCGGGAGCAAACACTTGCTCGTTGCGACAGTGTATTTGCAGGCAAGTAACTCAATTAGAATAAATAAATGCAATAAATGGACTATGGATGACTGTAAGGATAGACTCGACGGAGGCCCGTCAGGATATTGAAGGCATGTATCGGGTAGTAGGGATACTCGGCCTTGTGGGCTGCCATTATCCGTGCTCGATCCGAGGTTGTGACCCGGAGGTTTACCTAGCGACTTTGCTGGACGAAACAAAACTTTAAATGCCAAACCCCCGTAAATATCATTATCCCGGTGGCTCGCTCGCTGTGTTGCGGCCGCCCGAGACGTCGGGTCTTGGCCGGGCATGCAGGGGTATGAGCGACCCCGGACTACAGCAACGTCAAGACTAAGCGTGGTGAGGACACCCGTCGTTTTATTGAGGGTCGTGTTGCTAGTTGGCGGCCAATCGAACGAAAGCTACTCTACATTAGTGGCTGTTGTGGTATCTGCAAGCAAGGAAGGGGTTTGTCGTCGCGAATTCGTATGGGTGACTCAAGTCCGTCCGGGCCCCTGACTTTGTTCGACAAGACCAGATTACCGGGTTCCCAAGTTCAAGACAAAACAGCCCGAGTTGGTTTAGAGGGATATGATGGCGGGCGACAAAGATGGGATGAGGAGGGATCCCCCGCCAAGGCGGAAGAAGCAAGTGGTTGATATGGGTATGTACGTATGTATGTATATATTCGGAAATTGGTCGAGTGTTTGAGACGTCGGATGAATAAAAAGACGGCTATTTCTCTTGTTTTCTGTCGGGGAAAGAAAAAGAAAAAAAAAAGCCTTTGGTTCATTGTATACTCTGTTATAGTATGTATGACCTCGACCTTCACTTATAGGCTTGAACGTCGACAGCGAACAATAACCACAACGCCATTGACGACCAACGGGCCTTGTCTTGACTGACACTTTTGTCACAAGGATCGTTCGTTTTTCTTCTCATTACTATTATTAGACTCACTCATTCAGTCAATCAATCACTAAATCACCCAACCGCTCAGTCACTCACTCACCCACTCTCACCATGGATTCCGACCCGGCCATCGTCACGGAGGCCACCAAGCCGAAACCCAACCTCGACGGCGTCGGCATCTGGTGGGTGAGCTGGGCCTGCCTCTGGACGCTGCTCCTCGCGGGCAGCATGGCTTTTCTGATCCGGCACCGGCACCTCCCGATGCTGCGCATCCGCGGCCTCGGCCTCTCCCTGACCGCCATCGCGCTCCTGCACCTCTTCTGGATCAACGGCCAGCTCGGCTACGTCGTCGCCGCGCTGGCCCCGCCGCAGGCCGAGTACTGGATCATGGCCACGTACTTTCCCTTTGGCATCGCCCTCTTCCACGCCTCCAACGCGCGCTTCCTGCACGTCGCCAAGCGCCAGCAAAAGTTCTTCACCGCGCACGGCGGCGGCGGCGGCGGCGGTGGCCTGTGGGAGCCCCAAGCAGGGACTGCCGGCGGTGGTGGCGGCGGTGGCGGCGGTTGTCGTCCGGCCGGGTTGCTCGGTAGGTTCCGGAGTCTCAACTACTCGGCCCGGACGCTGGTGCTGGTCGGACTCTGCATGCTGCTGCAGCTCGTCCTCACCGTCTTTGTGTATCTGAGCTCGCGCAAGTTCCACCCGGCCTTTGGCCTGCCCGGCAGCCACGTCGACGGCAGCGACGCCGAGCGCAACGCGGCCATGGGCAAGGGCTGGGAGTGGTGGCCGACGTGCTTCTGGCAGCTCGCCTGGGCCTGGGTCGTCGCGCCGATTGTGCTTTGGAAATCGAGAACCATCAAAGACGTGCACCGGCTGGCGTCTCCAGACCC
>MWMN01000189.1:0-41565 GCA_002968875.1 Cordyceps cicadae | reverse complement strand
TGGCGGCAGGCGGTGGCGGGCGGCATGGTGCTGCTGGCGCCGGGCATGGCGGCGGTGCTGATGCCGCGGGTGGCCGGCGCATTGCGGGTGCCGATCCTCGTCTACACGGCGACCATCCTGGCCATGGTGCTGGCGGTTCTGACGGTGCCTAGCGGAACTGTGGTGCTCGGCGGCGTGCTTTTTGCGCTGTCGGACTCGATACTGGCGACCGAGGAGTTTGTGGTCGCGCGGGAGTCGGGCCACCGGCCGTGGATGCAGCATGCTGTTTGGATACTGTATTATTCGGGCCAGCTTCTGATTGCAGTAGGCTTTTAAGAGGAATAGCTAGCGTTCTCTGCTTCTCAAAATCTACATGCTGTGTGAGTCAAATGTCCACAACAACAGCGCGCGACTTGATGCGTCCGGTGTCGCCGACCATTTGGGCTGCGTTGACCATGATGCTGCCCTGATTGCTCCTGGGGCCGCCCATGAGCCACTTCCAAGCTACGCCCTGCACACCGTAGTAGACGACTTTCCACATGTAGATCCACGACCGGTTAGGAATGAAATCCAGAATGGCACCGCGGCGAGGGCGGGAGAGGAGGGTCTCGTATGCCGCCTGCATTTCGTCATAGTAGATGGCCTCTTGTCCGTACGCCCAGTGACAGTGGCCGAAGACGTGTAGACGAGGTTTGACACGCCATACTTCACGGAGCAGATGTGGACATCCCAGGTCGAGGTCCAGGTGATGTTTCTAGAGAGATTGAGAAAATGCTCTGGAATAGGAAGGATTGGTTAGAGGGAACATACAGGCGGAGTGTGAGTAACCAGAATATCTGTCTGGGGTGGTATCCGATTGTACCATGGTTGTGTGACGGGAGTGTATTGGAACCTGCTTGAGTTAGCATAGGAGAATACGATTGCAGTTTAGTCCATTGGCTCTGGCATACGCAAACTCTGCTGGGCCGCATTCGGGCACATCGCCGGCTCCAAAGATGCTTATCTTTCGTCCATTGACCTCTTGCACCGTCATGTCGCCCTGCAGGAACAAAATGTTGCCCAAATGGACGCTGGCATTGTCGCGGACGTCCTCCCCGCGGCGCGAGCGGGGGTCAAAGTAGCTATCGTGGTTCCCCGCGACGACAATCTTGACCGGGTGGGCGAAGCCGCGGAGCCAGTCGAGCTGCTTCTGGACGTCGGCGGCGGTGCCGTCGTTGGTGAGGTCGCCGGCGTGGACGAGGATGTCGCCGTCGGGCACGTCGACGGTGAGGTCGTGGGTGTCCGAGATGCAGACGACGCGGACGGGCGCCTTGCCGCGCGGCGGGCGAAAGGGCCGCCCTCGCAGCCAGACGAGCACGTGGTAGAGCTGGATGGTGATCAAGGTCAGAGGCGAGAGGAGGAGGTGGTCGAGCAGGGTGCGGCGCTGCCACTGCGAGGCACGCCGCAGGCCGAGGGACACGAGCAGCCCCATCTCGCGGCTATATCCTGATGGTTTGGGAGTTGGGAGTTGGGAGTTGGGAGAAGACTGGCTGAGAGGAGATGAAGGAAAAGGGGTAAACGGGCTGCCCAACCGGAATCTTGGAAGATGAGAAAGCAATGTCGTGTCGGTGATGGGAGTGTTTGCTGAACTTTGGCTGGTGGGGGATGGAAGGAAGCTGCTGCGAAGGGTACATCTGTTTGCATGTTGAAATTGAGCGAACCGATGTATCTTTTCCAGCAGTGGGTGATGGCGTGGAGTGCCCTGTAAATAGCAACTATATAAATACAGGCACTACCAAGGTACCAAGAAAAAACAGATTGTCGATGCTCATCCACTGGCCTGGCCACGTTGCAGAGTATTTAGCCAGGAAATTTAATTGTCACGAAAATTCTCATACAAGATCTGTGACTCGTCATGAAGGTAAAAATTTACAATTTTGCAAACTATGTACTGCAGCTATACCACTGCGTTGTTCCATCAATGGCATCCATCTACTGCCAGTCCTAGACAAGCTTGAGCAGCTTGCCCAGGTCGGGGGTACCAAGACCAGTGACAGGATCCCAGCCGGTGGAAGCAGAGAAGCCTTGAGTCTGGCAGCCAGGGTTGCTGCCCGAGGTAATGTCGTTGAGGCCAGAAGTAGCGTTGCTGTACAGCCAGGGGTTGAGGAACCCCAGAGGCGGCTGGCCCTGCGACAGGCGGTAGTCGTTGAGCAGGGAGACGATGGCGGCAAAGGTCGGGCAAGACGCGCTGGTGCCGCTGGTGAAGGAGTTGCGGCCGGCGATGACGGTCTGGAAGCTGAGGGCCTGGGCGGAGACGTCCGGGATGCCGCGGCCCTTGGGGTTGTACATGCCGGCGTACCGGTCGCCGATGCTGGAGACGTAGCCAGAGGTGGCCGACGACTGGTAGTCGGGCGCGGAGTAGTACTCGGAGAAGCCGCCCGAGGAGAGGTCGGCGGCGCTCTCGGGCGTGCCGGTGGTTCCACCGACGGCGGTGACCCAGGGGCAGCTGGCAGGGACTGTGGAAAGAGAAAAGGTTGTCAAAACGACGAGTCATGAGGCTTACAGGAGCATGGACTTACATGTGGGAAGGAACTTGGTGGTGCCGGAACCGTCATTCGCCTGGCAGTCGGTAGGCTGGCCGCCCGAGACGCCACCGTCGCCGGAGCTGCAGAGGAAGCTGACACCGCGAGCACCCAGCTTCATGAACAGGTTGCAGACATTGTCGGCGTAGTCCTTGGGCACGGTCTGCTCATCATCGCCGTACGAGGAAGTGATGGTCTGGGGAATGTCCGTCTTGTTGAGCATGTAGTTGAGCCAGTCCAGGTAGGGCTCGTTGGTGTTCTTGTTGGGGTCGCTGCCAGAGTCCGGGTTCCAGGGAGGACGGCCTCCGGTAGAGTAGAAGACGTTGTTGATGCCAGCGCTCAGGCCGACAGTGTACCTGTTTGTCCTGTTAGCAGACGGCCATTGATACAGAGGGCTTGGAATTCACCTACTCGATGTCGAGATCCGCCTCGGTGGTGCCCGAGCCGCTGTTGTGACCATTGTTGACCAGCTCAACCGTCAGCTTGCCGGCGTTGGTGATCCTGTTCTGCTTGAGGAACGTGCTCAGGTCGGACTGGCTGGCCACTTCCTCAAGGTAGCCGCAGACACCGAGAAGTGACTTGCTGCTGCTCGGGGTGTAGTTGATGTCGTACAGGTCACGGAGGCAGGCCGGGGTGACGGAGCCGCCGTCGCACCCAGACCTCTTGAAATTGGAACGCTTGGTGGTCTTGGCAGCGGTCGTGGAAGCAGTGGCCTGACGGTTGATCATGCCCATGTCGCTGAACATGGTGGTGGGCTGGATCATGGTGACATCAGAGTGCACGGCCTGCGGAAGGCTGTACTCGGTAGTACGGATGGTGTACTTGTCGTCAGCAGCGTGGTGGTAGACCTTGTACTTGGTGCCCAGCATCTGCTCAGCCTTGGAGACGGTGACGGTGATGGGCATCAGGCCGTTGGAGACGGAGCCGGCCTCGATGCCGTGGGACGAGAGCCACGAGGTCACGGACGCCAGCGTCTCCTTGGTAGGGGCGGTCAAGGCCTCAACCTCGTCCTTGGTCATGTGCGTGCCGTAATCGGCGTGACCGGGAGTGCTCATTTCCAGCACGCGCTTCTGGAGCTCGTCCAGGTTCTGCTCCTTGATGCCGATGTGCAAGTCGATCTTTTGGTCGGCGGGAGCATCAGAGTGGACTTCCCAGCCTTGGGGGATCGTCTGCAGTGCCTGCTTCAGGGCCATCTGAACGTTGGACGGAGACGCGGCCGCCAGAGCGGCAAAGAGAGGCAGAAGAGAAGCGTGCATTATCACGAGTTGTCGTAGGGTATGTTGGTGAGGATGACGATGTTCTGGAGGAGACCTGAAAGAGGATGCCGGTATGAGACATGGTTTTATAGTCGACCGAGCTCAAGAAACCCAATAATAGAATCATCAGCTGACCTGCTCTCATTAACAATCGAAATGACAACTGGGACATGCCGTCTATGTATCCGAGGAGGAGCTCGGTAGTGTGGGGTGTAGCATTGGCGTGGAGGAAGATCATCATCATGGTTAGGCCAATACCAGCCAGGTACCAGCCATTCTACCGTCTCTTTCGAGAAGGTGACGGGGCAGGAACACGGTTACCGGCACGAGCGGCCCATTTTTTAGTTCCCCGTACAAGGGCACAAAGGCGGGCTCGATACCAGCCTTGGCATCTGAGCAACTAAATAGATGCTCTTCCTGGCTTGACGAGAGCCGCGGGTTCGAGTGGCGGTGGCAAGAGCCGGAGTTGGGATGGGATGGATGCGAAGCGGGCCATGTGCCATCGTTTCTCGAGTCAGAATGACTAGTTGACATGATGGAATTATTAATGGGAGAGTTGAGATAGTTCACAACACAGTATTGGTCACATTTCGCATCAGAGTGGAAGGTAGGATCATTGCTTGCGGGTCGCAGAGTTACTTGCGATCTAGCGTGGCAAAAGAGTGACCCGAGCTGGTAGTTCCTGTGTATCAGCTTAATCATGTTTCCGTTCTTTTTATCTCAAGGAACTTTTTGATCATCAAGCTTGCCTTGCGTATGATGGGGTGCGCTATCATTGGCCAACGACACCATGCTAGGTGGTACTGTTTTAGGCTCCTTCCTAAACCATCGAGGATCGATGTTACCCTGGAACTCTAGGAGGCTAATCATATACCTCAAATACCGACCCGGACTTGACACGCACTCTCTGCATCTACTGGCAGAAGGGTGACGGGTAGAAGCGTAATCTCTATCATGTAAAGCAACATCATGGATACATTACTGCTAACTTTTCCCCAACAAGATTTGGTAGGAAACCGTGACGGCAAAGTCAAAATGCAGTCTAGTTTGTAAATCTAAAATGTAGGAACAAGAGACTTCTGGTGCTACTTTGTTTGGGGGCCATAGCATAGGGCCGGGCAAAGGAATGGAGAAGCGGGGATTCCCAGCTACTTGTTCCCAAAGGGCATCATTGACCAAAGCCAAGACGTGGCGGGTGATACCGATCGTATGTAACGGCACGCCAAGGAGCGACTGTACCATATGTCTGCTGGGGTATAATATATTTCTGAGTTGCTTGCCCCAGATTCTCTTCGCCAAAGAGTCTGCTGCAAATTGGGGACGGGTTCAAGGCCTTCCATAGGTAGCAAGAATCGACGCAGCACTCCAGCACTCCAGATAGGTGCTGTTGTCAAGCAAGACATGAATCCCAGGCATTAGTCACTCGAGCCACTGGTCGCTCGAAGAGGGAGGTGCTCCAGTGGGCTCCCCGTAGACGACGCCAACTCGTTTTTTGGGGCGAGTTGATCATCGGGGCCGTTGAGCGACTCGTCATGAGTTTACCCAAGTTATCCGTGCCGCATGAGGAGGGCAATTACCGACTGTTTCGTTCTTCGAAGCTGGCTGCCCTGTTGAGTCAAGGGTTGAAGCCACAGGAGTGGCCGAGCAACCAGCAAGTTGTGGCGCATTCGTTGGTGAAGTGGCTGCTCTGGGTCGCAATCGCTATTGCACCGCCACTCCGACTCGCTTGCTGGGCAACAGCCTTGACCTCGGATCCGAGACAACCCTCTTTCTTGTTTGTCCTTTTGTCGATTTCTTATTCCTCCCCATCATGCAGTATCCAAGCACTCGGCACGGAGTAGACCACTAGGAACTCATCCCGCCATACCTCATACCTTGATGCGCTGAATGCCACTGGTCTCAGCTCGGATGGCGCCCCACATCGGCACCAATTCCCTGCTCAGCTCAGCAAATCACCAACGTCATAGTGGCTGAATATGTTCTCCAGCTTGCTGCCAGTCTCAGATATTACCTAGATGCTGCTGCTCATCCATCCGTCAAAATTGAGATTCATTCTTTAAATTATAAGAAATAAAAATTAACTGCAGCTATGGCCATGTAGCATTTGCCACCGTTTTAGTCAATCATTTTGCACACCAGCGTCTCTCTTCTTGGCATCCCTCAGCACCTAGATCCGTTCGAACTGGGGCAGACTCCACCATAGCTTGTTCTTGTTCACAAGCTTCAGCCCCCTGCCCGCATTTGCTCGACCACGTCATTTTGACTTTACCTTCGACCTTGGATAACTATCGTGCCCCCCCTCATGTTCTCTTCCTCATGCCCACACCTGCTTTATGATGGAAAAACCCACGACCGCAATGGATTCGCCCAAGAATGACGGCAGCGTCGATGACAACAACAGGTATTGTGCCCTCCCAAGCACCCCTCACCACTTGTCCGACCTACCCCCGTTTGCGCTAACTACTGCTCATCAACACCAGCGTCGACTATGTGATACACTATAAAATCCCGGCCAACGGTACGATTCAAACCACTGAAAAGGCTACGCCGCAGTCTAATTGTCTGTAGAAAAAGCCGAGGCCGAAGCCGGCTACCTCGAGCTCATCAAGGCACTCACCACTGTCGGACTCGCCAGCGAGGTTCGGTGCGCCAGCAAGGATTCGCTCTTCGTCTTTGTCAAGATCGCTTCCGCCGAACTCCTCCAGAACCAAATTTATAGGTCTAGGCTGCAGGATTGGCTGCATGGCGTGCGGTCCGCCAGCCCCAATCATGACGTGGCCAAGACGCTCGAGAACGAACCGGTGACCGAGGCAGAGCGACTCCGACTCGTATACCTCATGATGATAAAGCCAGAGAACGAGGGCGGTGCCGGTATCATAGAAAACTCTGGCAAGTGGAAATATGTCGACGCCATCTTTCCTCTCCAGAACCGCGCATTCAACAAGGCCTGGATTTCCAACTGGAGCGGCAATTATCTTCTCAAGGAATCTGACATACACGGCATCCGCGAAAAGTTTGGCGAAAATATCACCATGTACTTTGTCTTTTTGCGCTCATATTTGCGCTTCCTCGTAATTCCCTCGGCAGTTGGCTTTGGCGCGTGGCTTTGTCTGGGCCAATTCTCCATGATTTACGCTGTTGCTACCTGCCTCTGGTCTGTCATTTTCTTTGAGTACTGGAAGAAGAAGGAACTTGACCTGGCTGTCCAATGGGGTGTCCGACGCGTCTCGGAGATCCAGCAACCACGCCCTGAATTTCACTGGGAGTACGAAAAGGAAGATCCCGTCACTGGCGAAGCTCTTCGGGTCTATCCTCCCATGAAGCGACTTCAGACCCAGCTTCTTCAGGTGCCTTTCGCACTGGCATGTGTTGTTGCACTCGGCAGTCTCTCACTCACAGCAATTTCCCTCGAAATCTTTATCAACGAAGTCTACACCGGCCCTGGAAAGCAGTACCTCACCTTTGTCCCGACCGTGATTCTCGTTGTCTGCACCCCGATTATCTCTACGGTTCTCATGTCTGCGGCTAAAGCTCTCACGGACCGCGAGAACTTTGCTACAGTCGATGCATACCATGCCGCTCTAGTCCAGAAGCAGTTTGTTCTCAACTTTATGACGTCCTATATGCCGCTGCTCTTCACCACATTCGTCTACCTTCCATTCGGGCATATTCTAATTCCCGCACTCGACTTTTGGAGACGAACTGCGCAAGCAATCACGTTCAGCAAGGCGCCACTCGCCACACGTGAATTCCAAATCAACCCGCAGCGTATTTCAGCCCAAATGTTCTACTTCACCGTCACGGCGCAAATCGTCAACCTTGCAACCGAGCTGGTCGTTCCATACCTGAAGCAGAGAGCATTTGCAAAGGCCAAGGAGATTCAGGCTAAACGGAGCGATGACGCTGTTCAAGACAATCCGGAAGAGACTGAGTTTATGAAGCGAGTTCGTAAAGAATATGAAATGGACGTCTACGATGTTACAGAGGACTATCGGGAGATGGTAATGCAGTTTGGTAAGCAAGTTCAATAGGCCTGGGAGGATGCATATAACTAACGGCAGAAAGGCTACCTCAATCTCTTCTCCGTCGCTTGGCCATTGGCGCCCATTTGCTTCCTTGTCAACAATTGGGTTGAGCTTCGCTCTGACGCACTCAAGATCACCACGAGCTGTCGTCGACCCGTTCCGTGGAGAGCTGATTCTATTGGTCCATGGTTGCAGACTCTCGGTGTCTTGTCGTGGCTCGGTAGCGTCACCAGCTCCGCAATCGTGTTTTTGTGCAGCAGAGCCAGGGACGGAGAGCGTGGCGGCGCCTCAAATGTTACTGCATGGGGGCTCCTGCTTAGTATCTTGCTCGTAGAGCACTTTTACTTTTTGGCGCAGATTGTCGTTCGCACCGTTTTGAATCAGCTGGAAAGCCCCGGACTGCAAAAGGAGCGCAAAGAGCGATTTCAAATGAAGCGCCAGCTGCTGCAGGACCATCTAGGGCAAGATGTAGCTGATAGAGCGGCCGCCCCTGGTATTGAAACGTCTGAGAAGATAACGCGAGCTGCCCTCGAGGAAGAGGCACGACTTACATCCATTCGCGGCAAGGTTTCGCCAGCCGAAGCGTGAGCCATCGCCATGACCGAGCGGATAGGATAGAACCATGGCTAATGTGGACTCTAGTTTCTGGCAACGGCAGCATGGCATGCAAGAGACCATTGAAGTCGGTCGCATGTTCATCAAACAGATGGTATGTTGAAAGATGCGACCACGGAAGGATCCCGAGTTGGACTAATCACAGAAAACAGGACACCAAAAATGGCAAGCCAGCCAGTGCCGCGCAACCGAGTCTCAGGGAATGAGGTGCCAGGCTGGGGGCGAGGAGAGTGGTCCATGGTTCGCTCTAGAACTGCGATAGGGACCCAACCTAACGAGACGTTATCGGGCTTTACAAATAAGTTCATTAATTTGGATACGGAAATTATCAATTGAAAGCACAATTTACTTTGAAGGGGCGCGCGAACTAAACTCCAACTTTGGAGAAGGGCTGTAGGCATGAGGAAGCATCGTGCCTGGTCGCAACTTGGACGAGGAGAGCAAACAGGCTGTGGTGCCTGGATAGGGGAGAGGGATACAGGGATCGAGAGTTCGGGTTGCATGCGCAAGAAGGCTATTGAATGGAAGGAATGAGCCGTTCCTCTGATAAATGAATCCTGATGATATGGTCGCGCGATAATGGACTGACTGGCTGACTGGCTGACTGGCTGGATGGCTGGGTTACACATTCTGCAAGTCGTCAGGGGCAAGCACGCATGATGCTAATCTCGTTTCGGGAACTGCTCGACGTTGAAGAAGTATGGCCCGTATGAAAGACCCTGGGAAGGCGAACAATGGCACTAGTCGACGTCTAGCAACCTTGAACGGGATGCGTGAGGAGGGGCCATGCATGGCAAGCCAGCGCTAGAAAGTAGAAAATTGTGAGGCGGCAGAAGATGAGGATGCACGTGGTAGAGGATGAAGCTGTAAGTTGACGGAGAGGAAAAAAAAAGAAAGAAAGAAAGAAAAAGCGGGAGGGGAAGCTCTAGCAGGAATTAGCGGACCCGAACCCACTGGCAATGCACCAACTTTGCCTCGCCCCGCTACAAAGCTCACTGAAAAGTTGTTTGTTCCCTCTCTGGCTTCTTCTCGTCTCTGCAACTCTGCAAACGCTTCGAGGGCAGGGGTCAAATTGCTTCAGGTTGAAGAATTCGTTTGATTACTTTTTGTCATCACTAGCATTGATTCAGATACCGAACTACAAAATCCTCCTTTCAATTCCCCGGTTTTTTCTCTCTCTCTTATGCCGTTTCTTCCCTCGTACGGCGACGCCTCATTCTGCGAGCATCCCTAATAGTAACACTACTGACTGGCACGTATCTGTGTCCACAATCCACAATCAACAATCAACTAATCAGGACGGACAGGTTCTCAGGCAACGGCCCATACAGCGTACAGTGAAGTACCGGGCGGATCAGTCCGTCGTTGATTAGAGTATTAGTGCAAAACCGCGAGCCACTGTCTGTTCTCGCTGGTGAGGCGGACACCCGAGCACACGCGACCCTGATCGTCTGTTGTCTCAGCGGCACTAACCTACGTCACCTCCTCGGGATTCAGATAAACCAGAGATGGCGTCGGATACACACCACATCAGGTGCAGCATCTGAGCGTGTGCCGCCAAACTGACAATGGGTGGCTTGCTATCCGGTCCAAAACCGACGGCATGGTCTGCCCACGCCCCTCCGTCGGTCTGCCTCACACTCCATACGCCGGCACCAGCCCGTCATCGGTTCACCACCAATAGATCCCCGCGTGATGGTGGGCGCCTTGTTTCTCTGTTTCCGCCCAGCCAGAGCCACACATTATTAGCGAGTCGTTTTATTACTCCGCAATTCTTACAGACATTTTTCAGCCCCAAACCACTTTAACCAGGTTGTCCGGGGATGCCCTCTTGGCTTGCGGCTGCGTTATTAGCGTGCCCACGAGGCGTCGCCCGGGACGGGCACAGCACCCGCTGGTGCAGAAGATGCCTGCATTCTGCTCATACCTCGCTGCCTGTGCCAGGCTCGCCTCGTTGCCCCAAATACTGGCTGTGCCGCCGAGACCACCAGTTCGCACATGTCCTTCTTGTCATGATTGCGTCTCGCTGTAAAGCTCAACCTTCGCCAGAGCCTGCATAAATCGGTCAGCATAACCAACTCTTGGCGCCATTGTTTCTCTCGCCTTACAACAACCACTCCGTTGTCGTGCAGCCGCTATTTCACACTTACAGTGAACGCGATAGCTAACTCCGGAATCTACTACCCCGCGACATTTGCTCAACACCACTGAAGGGGGCCTCATCCACTCACAGCTCTGAGAAACAACTGCGTTTAATCTCACAAGTTTCAGGAAAGCGTCGCCTTCTCACTTCTGTGACTTGCTGGCTCACTCTGCGCAGCCCGTTTCGGCTGCCACCGCCATCATGGCTGACGAAGTCAACGTGCTCGCCCTCAAGCCCTTTCGCGATGTCGTCGAGCACGCAAACACGGCGTTGGAGAACGCTGCTGAGAATGAGGTCATGCGCAAAGCGGCCAAGAAGCTCCTCAGAGAAGGCGAAAAGGCAGTCAAACTCATTGAACCTCAGTGCACCAAGCGGCACACTGACTATGGAATCCACTTTGTCAACGCTCTTCGAGACAACGGTGCGCGAGTCCAGATTCCCTCTATATCTTGAAACATCGCGATAGCTGATATTTCTTCTAGAAGAAATTAAGGAACCTCGGGCGAAACTTGGCCGTCTAGTCTATGGTTTCGATGAATATGTCGAGGAAGACGAATTCGAAGCCGACAAGTATACGGAGCTGCAGGGCCTCACACGAGAGGTTGCCCTGAAAATCTATGAAGTTTTAATCAGCATGAAAATTGAGACAACTGCACCCAAAGATAATCTACCACATTCATTTCCCAACGAATTTTCGCCGCCGTCTTCGCCCATGCCCCCGCCAAACTTTCCTATACCACCAACACCACCTCGTTCGTCGGTCCAGAGCGCGACATGCGCGCCATCCAGCACACCACCAGGCGCGCCGATCCGCACTTTCCAAAGCGTATACTACGCCAACGAGGAGCTCGAAAACTTTCGCGACAGACAGACCAGCAGTGTACTGGCTCCAGAAGATGAGCCAGTCGTCAGCCCCTCTCAGCTGGCTCCGCCTCCTCAGCCGCCGCTGCCACCTCGACCGCCTTCCGCCAACCCATGGGATACAACCGTGGCCGAATCAACCGATGAAATAGCAGTCGCTGCTGGAGGGGAACAGCCGCCGCGTCGTCCACTAGTGGCGCCCGCCTCACCGCATCTTCCGCGTTCAACACCATCGCCTACCTCAGCGTACCCTCCTCGCTCAACGTCATCGCCAGCCAACCCTAGCCAGCACCGGCTTAGCCCTGCTCTTCCGCGCCGTCCCATAGGCTCATCGCCTGGAGCGCAGCAAGGGAGCCCCGATGTATATCCGTATGATGAAGCAGAATGGTGTCGCCTTGCAAATCAGCAACAGTATGGCCATCAGCCGCTCAGCCCGCGCTCGAGTCCGCTGCAGCTCAACACAAGACTCGAGTCATTTGCAGAGGAAGGTACCTGTAGTCATGGTACTCATGGTCATCAGTCGGTTCCAAGGACCGTCCAGACATATCATACCCATCAGGTGTCGCTAGAATCCAACTCAATTGGTCCCAAACACGACCCGCACCGAGACACGTTCGGCGGCCTCCCGCGGCAAAGCTCAAGACCGGGATCGGTTGCAGAGAGTATCCTTGATCCGTATTTGACGAATGTGCGCATATCGGATCATTCGCGAGAATCTGCCGGGTCAATCGAACGTCCGCCAGTGATGCCCACGCAAAATGTGGATGACGGTCTCATCGTGGTAGAGGCTGACCGTCGACCCTCAGGGCCGGTGCCAGCCATGTCGTCAAAAGATTGCTTCATTGGCGGCAACTCGTCCTTTTATATTTGCAAAGGTTTTTGCCCCGGCGCGGAAGAGGTTGTGGTCGGTGGCTTAGGTGTCAAGAAGACGCGAAAGCCGGTCGGCCTGACAGGGACAGCAACGGTGGCTCGCTGCATTGGGTGTGTATTTGAGTTATCTTTTCAAGACATTGAAAACGACCTGGGCAAACAAAACTGTGGCAATTTGCGGTATGGTGGTGTTGGTTATCGCCTGCGGTTCCTACAAAAAAGCCACATACATACTAGACGTTCGGATGACGTGTTGTACGGGTGCGTATTTTGCATTCGCCTAGGACGGACCATGGACCCCAGCGACGCTACGGTTTTTTTCAACGTGAAGTCGCTATTCAATCATCTGGCACGTCATCCTAGACCGCTACCCGATGTGCCCGGAATCGTTGTCGTCGACCAGGCAGAAATGCCAGAACAATATAACAACGATTACGATTTGCATTTCATGAAGCCACCGATACCTCATCCTGCACTGGAACAGGAGCAAGAATTAGCCATGATGCCTACGGGCGTGGCCAAAGAACCTGCACGCAGGATGTACGGCCAGAGACTGCTGGCGGACCGGACAGCCGCCCTTGAGCTTGTGGTTGGCTCCAGAGTTACCGGGCTTACTTGGCCAGCCAAGTACAACGGAGAGTGGTGTATGGGGTGGTATGATGGTGTGCACGCTTCCGTGCCTCTGGATACCTTGAGGTTAGATCCTCCCCCTGCCTCGTGACATCAAGATGGATGGGACGAGCCACGTCAGGGCCAAGGCGAGATGGAAGTTTTCGTACAAGGACAAGGAGAAGACGGAGTGGCTGAAGTTTGACAAGGACGAAATCATCAGCAACATCAGCTGTAAGTGGATGACTAAATTTGACGGAAATGAGACATCAAAGGGAGACGTACTAACATGGGACGAAGGGGCCTATCCTGAACACTGGTGCTGGTCAGGGACGAATGCAAAAGGCAAATGGGGCATCTTTCCCCAGACATTTTTAGACACGAATACGGTGCAGGAGCTGTCAGTTGTCAGCTCCCAGAGAGCGATCAGTCTGAACAGCGAGAAGAATAAGCCGTCATCCATAATACCTCGATTTTCAGTGCGCAAGACGCAGGGCCCGCCGAGCATTGCATCCAGCCGATCTTGATTGTCCATTGCGGGTTCGCCACGAGCCAGTTTCTGCGGAGAAGCGAGCATCTTGACTTTCGATCTTGGAGTTTTTTTTTTTTTTCTTTTTTTTTTTAGTTTGTTTCACGGAACTCTGGGACGACACCTTTCTCTTTCTGATATTTTCATTTCCTTGTATAAATTTACATGGCTTCGATTCCCGGTGTTGGCATTCGATGCTTGGAACGGACATAGCGTCGTTCTTTATGGAGTTGTGCGTGTCTTGTCGTGCTCTACCGACATTTGCTTCATGTATTTGGCATCATGTAAAACCGACTAGACTTGGAAATAGCGTTACATGGCATTTTCTGATAAAGTCAAATTGTGTAAAGACCCCATAGGCTATTTATGCAGAAATACTCAGACAAAACAGTGCTGGCTCAGAGCCTCCTCCATGGGGCTAACAAGTATGGCCCAGTCATCCGGTTCTCCGATGATGGATTTCAACGGAAGCCTGTCTTTGACTACGTAGACAAGTTCCATGGCACTGGCGACGATGACTTTGGCCGCGAAGCTGTGGCTAAGAGCCCGGGATGGGCCGCAGAGGCTCCGGATGGCGGGGCAGAGACCCAAGGTGGCGGCGGCGGCGTTGACGGCGATGATGTCTTCCTGGACGCTGGACAGGGCGGCCTGTATGGAGGCGGCGACGGCGGCGACGGGGAACAGACACACGGAGGAGAGCTTGATGGGGAAGAAGAGGGTTGTACTGGCGAGGTCTGGGGGGCGGGGGGGATATGGCGGAGCTGAGAAGAGGGGAGAAGCAGAATGAAGAGGAGCTGAAGGATGGCCTTTGGGAGACTTGTATTTGAGGCTCTTGTCTCGGCTTACTCGGTTCGAGCACGGCAGGGTTGCTTCTCTGGCCAACTCCTGGAAAAGCCGAGGGTTGCTCAGCTGGAGAAGACGATGATGGAGAGCGTGCGAGCTCGCCAGCCTCGCTGGTCCGGACGCCCACGAGCGGATTTCTTGGCCCGATAAACATCGGTAGTATTTGTCTCAATTCTGACAAGGCCGATCCTACACTTGAGGGCAAGAGTGGCTGTGAGTGATGAAGGTAGACGTGGCCAATTGCTCCTGGGTTCACTTATAGAGCCATACTTTATTGGTAAATCTATAGCTACATGTTGCAAAGACCGATGTCGTAAACGCAAATGAGCGCAAGATGTAGGAATTATATAAACGAGCAAATTTTAGGAATCATCTAGACGGATCCATGTCCTAAATCTGAATAAACGTTTCGGCATCAACGCATCGGCGCATGATATTCTGAATACGAACAAGAAAGCCGAGCCAGACATTCAGTTTACTCGCGATTAAGGTGTTGGCCTCGTAGGGGGTCTTTCCAACGATTTCCTTAACAAGAGTGTCGGAATTCGTGGCAATGTCGTCGAATTTGGCGGCAGCGACGGAGCAGACTCGTGCCTGGGACATGACGGAAACCTTGGCCGCAACGGTGTCACCCAGAGCCCGGGAAGGGGCGTAGAGTTGCTGGATAACACTAATGAGTTCCAATGCATCAGAGGTAGAGATTTCGTAGCTATTCTTGACTCGAATGGAACCTTGGTTGATGTCACTGATCATCCGGTCGGAACTCCTGATGATGGACACGGAATCGCTGCCATCGAAGTTGCTGAAGGCATTGTCGAGGGATGCGGTGTCCCCCGCGAGGTTGCTCAGAACTTCTCTTATGAGTAGAGCATCGCGAGCTTGGATTGCGATGGCAGTGGTGGTAATTGCGTGCAATAGGATACTGGAGAGTTTCATCGTGGCTATGGTTGTAAACGATGGTGGGAGAATCTTGTAGTTGAAGACGTGAGTGGCTGATGATGATGCAGCTGGAGAGGAACTGGAGGAACAAGCTGGAAACCTGAGCTTTTATGGCATTTGCCGCCTTTGTCTCAGCTTACCCAATCCATGACGCTGTGTTCACTTCCACGGCCACTCCTGGAACTTCATGGAAGAGGTTCAGCCGGACATGGGCCAGGGGCTTGGCGACGGAGGGATGCAGATTTTCAGCTGTTGATACGACACGGAACTCGAATATCCAGACTAACATTTTCTGTTATTCATTTCATGTATTGCCTATCTCATCCTCAACTTTCGCGGCCTACTCTACCATGAGCATGCCGTCAAGGGCACGGGCTGCGGACAGGGCCACCAAGACGGCATGCATGCTTGACAAATAGACGGCAAGAAGCCTTTCAAAGCATCAATGCTACCGTTACCAATCTTTCCAGCGCATATCCCGTCTTCATTGAAAAACACTGTCCTTGACCACGGCCCGTCTCCGGCCCCAGGGGGTCTAATCAAAGACCATCCCGGCACCTATCCGGCGCGACCGCCGCAAGAGCCTCCGCCATGAGCGCCCTGGTCCTGTCCGTCTCGACCTTTGCCGCGCCGCGCGCCTCGCCGGGGATCTTGGCCCCCGTCTCGTCGATGAGCGTCCCCGCGCGGGCGGCCAGCCTCTCCAGGTGGGCGCGGCAGACGGCGCACGCCCCGGCCCGCGCCAGCAGGCTCACCTTTGCCGCGACCGTCGCGGCCAGCTCGCCGATGCGGTCGCGAATCTCCCGCAGGACGGGCAGGAGGCCCAGGGTCTCCGGGACGGAGAGCTCGGCGGAGGCGGCGGCGGCGGCGGTGGCGGCGTCGATGGAGGCGACGAGCTTGTCGGAGGCGGCGATGGGGGGACCCGTGTTCCCGTCAAAGGCGCTGCCGGCGGCGTTGAGGATGATGATGTTGTCCCTGACGAGGAGGAGGGCGGCGTTGAGGGTGGCGAAGTCGCGGGCGCCGAGGGAGGAGGCGCGAAGGCCGCTGATGGTGGCGGCGGTGGCGGTGACCGCCAGCAGGCAGATGGAGGACAGCTTCATTGTGAAAATGTAGATGGATGTGAAGCGTGTAAAAGAGGAGAGCTTAAAAGCAGAGAGAAGAGGAAGAAAAGTGTAGGAGCGCGTGAGTGTGTGTCTGTGATGAAGACGGGGCTTGCACCAAGCTGGGATCAAGGACGGTATTTATACTGCGACACTTGCGTCTTCCAATCCCGTCGCTTGATGTTGCATCTGAGCTGCCTCTTGCCAGAAGTTCTTGTCTCACCGACTCATCACTCTCTAGGTTGCATCAACCCCCCTTTCCCATGTTAGATGCGACGTCTGTTGGGGACTGTCATGCCCCTCACATCCACCGTCCATGAGTTTGCCAGCCCCCCCCCCCCGTTGCACGGGCTCGGAGCAAACCAAGATGACGAAAGAGACCATGATGGGGGAGGGGTCTGGACCACAAGATTGCTTCCATCCCCTCCCTCCCCCTCGCACTTGGGAAGGACAAGTCGTGCGCCCAAACATGCTCTGGGCCGGACGACCAAGTGCAGTCGCAAACAGAGTCTCCTTGTACAGCAAACAACCCGCACCGTGAAGCGAATGATGCAGAACTGGCAAAGACGAAGCACCGGGATCCGCCATGCAATCAATCGGGCATCCGTGCATGGCGGCGACACCTGGGTCTGGATGGAACGAGGCCCAGCTCGACTGCGAACAGGCAGGGTGGGTTTGTGTGAGTGATGGTTGGTGCAATGGCAATCGATGCCCATCTGGTCGTTTGGCTTGAATCAACAAGTGATGAGCCCATTTGATCGTTTGGCTTGAATCAAATGATGAGCCTGTCTTGTCGTTCCATGAGCGCCAGCCAAGATCGGGCAGCAACACTTCAGCTTCATGCGCGGACAGTGGCGTTGCTGATCGGCAGCTGATGAGAGACACTGAGGTGAGCATGATGGCTGAGGTTAAACTTCTCGTCTATTATTTATTACAAGTTCTAAATTTCAGTCGCTCATGCCAACAACCAAACAGATCATGTAGATGGTGTATTTTGATTTCCCAAAAAAAGACGACGCCGGTTTTCATTTCACGTCCCTCTCCTGTCGCATCATCCCTTCATCAACACCACAGCCATCGGCCTCGGCCTCGGCATCGGCATGCCTCACGGGTAATCCTTCATGCCGGCCGACTTGCCGCTGCGGTCGCGCAGGTAGACGTATCTGGGATCGTCGCGGACCATGGGCGGCAGGTCCTGGTTGTTGTCGAGGCGCTCAAAGGTCGAGGAGCGACGTCCCCAAATGTCGACGCCCTCGCGGACGGCGTCGGCGATGCGATCGCGGTCGCGGTACTGGGCGCCGTTCATCCACTTGTGGGAGAAGCTGGCCATCTTGTTGAGGAACATGCCCATGGAGTCGAAGCAGCTGCTGCAGTGCCACGAGGCGTTGCCGTAGCGGGCCGACTCGCGCCAGCGGGAGAGCAGGTTGCCGCCCTGGCCGTCGCGCAGGTCGTTGGGGGCGAGGGTGCGGGCGCCGGGCCCGTCGTAGAAGGTGGCCTGCGGGTGGTGCCATTCCGGGCCGACGCTGAGGAACTGGAAGGAGTAGTAGTAGAAGCGGGAGGCGAGGGTGAGGCGACGGGGGAAGGCGCAGGCGCGGAGGACGCGGAGGGTCTCGGGACGGGGGATCTCGTCGACGTCGGCGACGACGAGGACGTCGCCGAGGCGGGGGGCGCGGTCGCCGGCGGAGAGGAGCTTGGGGAAGACCTGCTGGTAGCCGGCGTCGCGCTGGAGGCGCTCAAAGTCCCAGGTGCGGCGCGGACGGAAGTCGCTGGGGAACTCGAGCTCGTGGTGCAGCATCTTGTCGTGGAAGCGGGCGAAGCGGTGCCAGCTCTCCTTGGCGAGCATGGGCTTGGCGTGGCCGTGGAAGTTGGTGGGAGACTCGACGATGATGAAGACGTCGACCTCGTCGTAGAGGGCGTCGAGGCGGATCTCGAGCCAATCAAGCTCCGTGTTGACCATGGTGATGTCGTAGATCTTGCGGCGGGCGGTGCCGTTGCCGCCAGACGGGTAGGGGGTGAAGCCGTGAGTGGCGCATAGTGCGTGGCGTTCGGGGGAGTCGTGGAGGCTGCCGAGGGCGAGGAGGTCGTTGTCGGGGAAGAGATAGAGGCGGAAGAGGACGAAGAGGGTGCTGGCGATGATGGCGATGTAGGCGAGGGCGCGGAATCGATAGGGGTGTTTTTGGTTGGAGGAGGAGGAGGATGGGAGAAGAGAGAGGGAGGAGTAGAAGGAGGAGGAGGAGGAGGAGAAGGAGAAGGAGGAGAAAAAGGCCCGCAAGAAGGAGGCCATGATAGGGGAGGAGAGGGGGAGGAAGGGGGGGGGGGGTTCGAATGTGTGTGGAAGAGAGAGCAAACAGCGCGTCAACAAATTGCTCAATGCAAGAAAGCAAGAAAGAAAGAAAAAGGACAAAAGAAGAAATAAAGCAAGAAAAATATTGTCAACGTGCAAGGGAGGAAAAAAAAAAAATAGACAATATTGTATAGCCCGATTTTGGGTCAGACAAAAAACGTCTGCCTGGCCCCTTTTGGTGGATGGGGGATAGGGGATGGGGGATGGGGGATGGGGGACACTGATTGCTGTTGCTGCTGCTGCTGTTGCTGCTGCTGCTGCTGCTGCAGGCTGATCTCACTACAAGGCTCGCCGCCCCTCAGACCTCAGGCCTCGCTCGGACCAATTAACTGGCCCAGTAATATTTAAAATTCATCCCATTGGCGAGCCGAGTATCCGTACTCCGTACGAATCATCAAGACTAACTAAAAATTCGAGCCGAAATGACAGACCACTGCTAATAAGGTGAACTGGTGGAATTCCAGTGACATGATCCCCTTGGCGATGGAGAGAAGTAAAGGAAAAACCCCGCTTAGCGTAAACCATGTACCCCGATCCTGTCGCTGTCGTGCCTCTTTCTTTTTGTTTTCCTTCCTTCTTTCTTTCTTTCTTTCTCTTTTTTTTTTACTTCTTTTTTTTGCTTCTTTTTTCTACACCTCGATAACAAGGCTTGTGTCCCTCGGTCGGGTAACACGGCAGTAGTTGCAGAGTACACATGTCAACTACATAGGTACGGATAATAAGTTACCTAGTTAGTTAGTACCTACTCATAATGCTGACGAGCAGGCTTCAAAAAGGCCGCTCGCCGCACGGATTTCCCGAATCAAGCAAGCGTATTGCCAAAGTCTCCGCCTCGTCATCAAGGGGGCTGTGTTGGTAGCGTAGCCATGGTAGGCAGACATGATCATGACCTTGCCAGATAACTTGTTAGCACGAGGCAGCTGTCAATGGATGGCAGAGGATGGTGAATGCAGTGCTACCCTACCAGTTGGAGATGTGCATGCATGCACAAGACCAGCTACAGAGAGATCTTGGGCGGCTCTTTATTATCAAGAATTTCTGGGACATGGATACGACATTGCCGGATCGGAAAAATGGGAAAATTGATGCAGCGCAAGTGGAGTTGTGGCGCCATACTGACGCCGGCCCGTTTTAGCGTCTGGGATTGGGGGGTTATAGGGGGTTATAGGGGATTCTAGGGCACAATTTGTGATGCAATTATTATGGAGGAGAGAACTTGTCCTGTTTATTCTGGTGCCCTAGGAGGGTCCCTTTATGTGCTTGCGCACGTGATAAACTGCCGTCGTCCTTAGCTAGGTGCCCTCACTAGTCCTATATAGCTATTCTTATTCTTAATTCTTATTCCTTCGTAGAGTCCTTATTATAGTAAAGTTCCCTCTTATGTCTATCCTTATTGTCCTAAAGCTATCTTATCTGTCCTAAAGCTCTCTTATATCCCTTTTTATTCTAGTCGTTAGTAAGGTCTGTCCCTATCCTCGATTAGAACCCCTATATTTTAGTAGACTAGCTTTATTCGTCTAAGTGCCTTAGTTTTTTATATTCCTTATTATAGTATGGCTTTCTAAACTCGTTTAGCTATACCTAGATGCCTCCTTCTACTAAGTGTGTATTCTTATTCCTATCCTTAATAGTTAAGATAGCTATAGCTAGTAAGCTAAGTACTTTATATAGAATATTATAGATATCCTATATATTTTACTAACTATCCTAGTATACTCTTATTACCCTAGTGTGCTTATATTACTTAGCCTTATCCTATACTATAATTATATATCCTTATAGGCGGTTATATATAATATATATAATAGCTAGTCTTACTATATAGCTCTCTAGTATATATGGTTCTTCCTAGAAGCGATTAGTTGCTTCTATATAGTCCTTTAGTTACTTTATTATTACTTCCTTATATAGGAATTAGAACTGTTTATTAGTAGGTTCCTATATGTTATTAAGCTTACTTAAGGTTCCTAGGAAGTACTTTAAGCCTTTATTATTACTACTTATTATATTGTCTTCTCTAATATCCTATATATTTAGTATAGGGATAGGCTCTAGTTAATAAACTTCTTCTAGAAGCTTAGACTACCTCTTAGTGTATATTAATATCTTAGTCTTATTATGTCTCTCTTTAACCTTATCCTCTTCCTCTTCTTCTTCTTCCTTATCCTATTCCTATTCTTTTTCTTTATCCTAGTCTTTATCTCCTTCTTTCTTATCTTATTCTTCTTTTTCTTATTCTTCCTAGTCTTCTTTCCTAACCTAGTCTTTTAGTATTTTAATAACCTATTTACTAAGTTTAAGATTAGTATCCTATTCGTCCTATATTATATCTATATTTCCCTTGTCCTTAGGTATTATCTTTAGTTTCTTAGCTTTTTTTACTAGAGTCCTTATTAGTGTAGGGTTATCCTCTAGTTACTATCTTATTAGTTATACTACCTCTATCTAGGTCTTATAGTTAATAGACTAGATTTAGTTAAGGACTTTAGTTTCTTCTACTATTTTATACCTAGCTAAGGGTAGGGCCTTTACCTTATTCCTTCCCTATATAGTCGTCTATATATAGTATAAGGATAGTAGTATATATATATTTATATTAGTCTATATATAGTATTAAATTAGTAGGAAGCCTATTAACTAGTAGCTCTTTATATCTCCTATACTATATATATAGTATTAGTCCTTATAGACCTAGCTCTTATAGTCCTTTATTAGCTAGTCCTACTAAGTGTCCTTTATAGCCTAGTAGATAATTACTATAGTTAGTTAAAGTTCCCCTAGTGGCTTTAGGATCTTATTAGATATAGTAGCCTAGACTATATTAATATAGTCCTAGAGCCACTTAGACTATAGTCCTATATTATTAGTCTTACTATAAATTAGGCTAAGTAGTTTATTCTTTCTATCCTCTAGTTCTCTCTTTTCTTTAGCCTTTTATATATATTCCTATTTTTCTTTTATAGTTAGTTATTCACTATTCCTATCCTTCCTTTCTTATACTATAGTTATCTAGCTTATCTTATTTTNGGATGGTGAATGCAGTGCTACCCTACCAGTTGGAGATGTGCATGCATGCACAAGACCAGCTACAGAGAGATCTTGGGCGGCTCTTTATTATCAAGAATTTCTGGGACATGGATACGACATTGCCGGATCGGAAAAATGGGAAAATTGATGCAGCGCAAGTGGAGTTGTGGCGCCATACTGACGCCGGCCCGTTTTAGCGTCTGGGATTGGGGGGTTATAGGGGGTTATAGGGGATTCTAGGGCACAATTTGTGATGCAATTATTATGGAGGAGAGAACTTGTCCTGTTTATTCTGGTGCCCTAGGAGGGTCCCTTTATGTGCTTGCGCACGTGATAAACTGCCGTCGTCCTTAGCTAGGTGCCCTCACTAGTCCTATATAGCTATTCTTATTCTTAATTCTTATTCCTTCGTAGAGTCCTTATTATAGTAAAGTTCCCTCTTATGTCTATCCTTATTGTCCTAAAGCTATCTTATCTGTCCTAAAGCTCTCTTATATCCCTTTTTATTCTAGTCGTTAGTAAGGTCTGTCCCTATCCTCGATTAGAACCCCTATATTTTAGTAGACTAGCTTTATTCGTCTAAGTGCCTTAGTTTTTTATATTCCTTATTATAGTATGGCTTTCTAAACTCGTTTAGCTATACCTAGATGCCTCCTTCTACTAAGTGTGTATTCTTATTCCTATCCTTAATAGTTAAGATAGCTATAGCTAGTAAGCTAAGTACTTTATATAGAATATTATAGATATCCTATATATTTTACTAACTATCCTAGTATACTCTTATTACCCTAGTGTGCTTATATTACTTAGCCTTATCCTATACTATAATTATATATCCTTATAGGCGGTTATATATAATATATATAATAGCTAGTCTTACTATATAGCTCTCTAGTATATATGGTTCTTCCTAGAAGCGATTAGTTGCTTCTATATAGTCCTTTAGTTACTTTATTATTACTTCCTTATATAGGAATTAGAACTGTTTATTAGTAGGTTCCTATATGTTATTAAGCTTACTTAAGGTTCCTAGGAAGTACTTTAAGCCTTTATTATTACTACTTATTATATTGTCTTCTCTAATATCCTATATATTTAGTATAGGGATAGGCTCTAGTTAATAAACTTCTTCTAGAAGCTTAGACTACCTCTTAGTGTATATTAATATCTTAGTCTTATTATGTCTCTCTTTAACCTTATCCTCTTCCTCTTCTTCTTCTTCCTTATCCTATTCCTATTCTTTTTCTTTATCCTAGTCTTTATCTCCTTCTTTCTTATCTTATTCTTCTTTTTCTTATTCTTCCTAGTCTTCTTTCCTAACCTAGTCTTTTAGTATTTTAATAACCTATTTACTAAGTTTAAGATTAGTATCCTATTCGTCCTATATTATATCTATATTTCCCTTGTCCTTAGGTATTATCTTTAGTTTCTTAGCTTTTTTTACTAGAGTCCTTATTAGTGTAGGGTTATCCTCTAGTTACTATCTTATTAGTTATACTACCTCTATCTAGGTCTTATAGTTAATAGACTAGATTCAGTTAAGGACTTTAGTTTCTTCTACTATTTTATACCTAGCTAAGGGTAGGGCCTTTACCTTATTCCTTCCCTATATAGTCGTCTATATATAGTATAAGGATAGTAGTATATATATATTTATATTAGTCTATATATAGTGTTAAATTAGTAGGAAGCCTATTAACTAGTAGCTCTTTATGTCTCCTATACTATATATATAGTATTAGTCCTTATAGACCTAGCTCTTATAGTCCTTTATTAGCTAGTCCTACTAAGTGTCCTTTATAGCCTAGTAGATAATTACTATAGTTAGTTAAAGTTCCCCTAGTGGCTTTAGGATCTTATTAGATATAGTAGCCTAGACTATATTAATATAGTCCTAGAGCCACTTAGACTATAGTCCTATATTATTAGTCTTACTATAAATTAGGCTAAGTAGTTTATTCTTTCTATCCTCTAGTTCTCTCTTTTCTTTAGCCTTTTATATATATTCCTATTTTTCTTTTATAGTTAGTTATTCACTATTCCTATCCTTCCTTTCTTATACTATAGTTATCTAGCTTATCTTATTTTTTACTACCCCTTTCTTTATATCCTATATTAATATAGATTTCCTCTTAGTTCTATATAGCTTTTATTTATCCTCCTTAGTGTCTAGTATAATTATATATAATATAGTAGAATAGCTAAATAAAAATATAAATAATAAAGATAAGAGTATAGTACTAGGGAATAATAAAGCGTTAGTAAAGGAAGAGGGTTTTAGAAAAGCTCTATTAAATCTAGAGTGGTTATCTTATAGGGTAGAGTTAGTATATAGTGATCTAAATAATAAGTGAAGTGAAATCCTTTTACTCTTAATTTTATAGTGATTTATTTTAACTTAATTATTTATATTATTTATCTTCCTCCTATCTTATTTAATATAGACGTTCGGCTTTGTTTTAGGCCTAGTCGAGTAGTAGTTTTACCCTATCGTCCCCTATCTATTAGACTCCTAGCTATTAATTATATAATAGGTTAAAGTCTTTATATTATACCTAAAATTATTCCTATCCTATATATTAGTATACGTTATATATATAGTCTATTAGCTAGTTCACTATATATAGGGGTTATCCTTTAATCTCTATATCTTATGTTTTAACCTTACTAGTAGGCTCTAGGTGATTAATAGAAACTACGTTATATATCCACTAGGACTATAGTAGTTTAAGTCTATATACTAAGTGTCCTATCTATTCTATAATCTTAAATAGTCCTATAAATTACACACTAAACTTACGTCCTAGTAAGGATAGGGTAGTGTATCCTCTATACAATTATAGGTACACTACTTACCTAATATTAAAGAATTATAGTCTATGTTTTTTATTATAGTGACTTTTAACTATTATACTTATAATTACTATAGTGTTATAGGTGGATAGTCTTAGTAGGGATTAGTCCTATCCCTATAGTTAGGCGTCCCCTAGGACTATATCTATTATATCCCTTAGGTTAAACCCTATTAGGATTTTATAAAGTGTATATCCTATAGCTACACTTAGTGATATATTAAGCTAGAATTATAACTATAGTATAAAGCTTTCCTAGTCCGCCTTATCTAGTAGTGAGGATAGGTATATATAGATAGCTAAGGATACTATCTAGATAGTCCTTTCTGTCTATCTATCCGTCTAAGGGTGNAGGGATTAGTCCTATCCCTATAGTTAGGTGTCCCCTAGGACTATATCTATTACATCCCTTAGGTTAAACCCTATTAGGATTTTATAAGGTGTGTGTCCTATAGCTGCGCTTAGTGATGTGTTAAGCTAGAATTATAACTATAGTATAAAGCTTTCCTAGTCCGCCTTATCTAGTAGTGAGGATAGGTATATATAGATAGCTAAGGATACTATCTAGATAGTCCNATATATTAAGCTAGAATTATAACTATAGTATAAAGCTTTCCTAGTCCGCCTTATCTAGTAGTAAGGATAGGTATATATAGATAGCTAAGGATACTATCTAGATAGTCCTTTCTATCTATCTATCTATCTAGGGGTAATAGACTATAGTGTGTATTAGCTTTATCCCTAGTCTCTTCTATATATATTACTATAAAGCTAATAGAAACTTTAGGTCTTAATCTAATAGTATTACCCTTAGTAGTCCCTATCCCTAGCTAAAGAGGGTATTAACTACTACTTCTATGATTACCTTTAAGTCTATATTATACCTTAGTGGATATAGTATTACTATTTTACTAAACTTATATATTATTATAACTATATAGGTGTGTCCTATCTATAATTCTAGTAAGGCTAGTAGGAAGTTAAGTAATATATAATAGAAGGGTATTAGTAGTAGTAGTAGTAGTTATAAGCTCCTATTTAGGGTGTAATATGTCTTCTTATATATTCTACACTTCTTATATCTCTTAAGGAAGTAATAGAGATAGGATATACTATTATAGATATAGAACTATACTACTTAGTGTACTAGTTTTTAGTAGCCTTTATAGTTACCTACGTATAGTGACTTAAATAGTTCGTTAATATAATTACCTAGTATATAAAGCTTGTCTAGGACTGACTAGTCTAGGTGTTCTATCCTCTTATATATTAGTCCTACCCTATTTATAAAGGGAAGCTTTACCTGGTTTTCTATTACTAGCTTTAAGTTTGCTTATAGGGTGTCCTATATACGTTACTAGACTAGGTCCTTTAGGTATCTATCTATAATCTTATTTTAGAAGTCTAGGCTTATACTTATTATAGTAGTGTAGACTAGTATCTTATACTTATCTATAATATAGGCTAAGTACTAGAGTTCTAGCCTATTGTCTAGTATATTGTCTAGCTAGCCTTAGGATTTTAGATAGGTTTATAGACTAGATACTAGTAGTCTACTTAGGGCGTCTAGGACTATATAATCCTAACCCTTCTAGTGTAGGACTCTAATATTAAATTAGCTTATATACTCTATCGCCTATATGATTTTTTTATTCACTATATACTAGGACGTACTATTAGAGATGTTAATTTAGTCTATTAGTAAGATGATTAAACTATAGTCTATAAAGTAGATTAGGGGTGGCGCCTAGGACGTGTGTATCTAGTGTTGTATTTTTCTTAACACCTAGACGTAACTAGATACCTTTATCTCTATAGTCTAGTAACACTATTTAACCTTAGATAGAGTGTAGGATAGGAATACTACTAGTTCTATAGTGTTCCTTACTAGGTATATAGTGACTTATCCGCTAGTAGTGATCTTCTATAGGGCGTCCTCTTAGACATAGTACACTATAACCCTAATTCCTACCTTAGAGGTGTTAAAGTCTACGAATAGTAGGTAGTGTATAGAGAAGTGTACGAGCTTATTATAGTCTATAAGGGCCTTCTTAATCTACTTAAAGTATACTAGCTTAGCTTATATTAGCTAGGCTAATATAGAGTATTAGACCTAGGCTTGTTTAGCTTAGGTGTATTCCTAGTTTAGCTAGGCCTTATCCTCCCTAGATAGGGTGTCCCCTACCTTCTTTACTTTAACTAGCTTATCTATAGCCTACTTTTATATCCTAGCCACCCTCTATAGTATAGTTTTATATTACTAGAGGGGTTCGGCTATCTATATAAAGTGTAGGATATTATGCCTTAGTGCCCTAGCTACTCCTAGGAACGATTCTAGCTCCCTTAGGTTACCTAGGAACTATAGTTTCTTAATAGCTGTTAGTTTATCCTCTATAGTACTTAGTCCTAGGGAGTTAATAAGTTAGCCTAGTACTACTACTAAGGTGAATCTAATAAAACTTTTTAGTAGTCCTATAGATATGTTATTCCCTAGTAGGTGAGTGAAGACTTCCCCTAGGTCCTATAGGTGCCTATATAGTCTATAAGAGCTAATAAAGATATTATCTATATAGCTTCACCCTTTTATACCTCTTAGAATATTATCTATCCTTTATTATATATAGGTGTTATAGTTTTTATAGTCTATAATTAGTACTTTAAAACTAAACTATCCTATATGCGTTATAATTATAAAGGCCTATATTAAATCTAGGTGTAATTTCTATTAGTAGTAGAAGGATATAGTATTAATAATAGTAATGTATTCTAAGTGTACTAGCTCTACTATTATATTATCCTACCTTCTTATTAGATAGGCGTCTACTAGAGTGTACTTATTAAGTTATTATATATTAACTACTATTTGTCCTTTACACTTATCGCCTATTCTTTACTATACTATAAAGACTAGGAATATAAATAGGACCTAAGTTATAGTCTAATAAATCTTATCTTTATAAAGTAGGTCCTAAGTTATAGCCTTAATGATTTTATATTCCTCTAGTCCCTATAGGTAAACATAGTATTTATAGTTTAGTATATTCTCCTAGCCTAGTTTTAGTCGAACCTATATTAGTTCCTCTAGTAGTACGCTTATAAAACCCTTATCCTTAAATAGGCGAGTATACTTATTAACGACCTACTAGAGTACTACTATCTCTTTTTAGGTCCCTTTATATATATTCACTCCTATTAGGTGCTTTACTAACTATTAGTTAATATAACTAGGCCTTATTATAAACTATTAGGGCTTTTCTTTAGGTCCTACGGCGAGCTCTATTGTTACTAGTGCGTCCTTATCCTACACCTAGTGAGCTAAGTCCTCTAGTTATATAGTCCTAAAGTGGCTAAGCCGTATGTCCTAATAAATATAGACGTGCCTCTAGGTGTTATTATAGAGTATTAGGTACTAGGTGTCTACTTTAGTAATAGCTATAAATATTATAATATCTAGTAGTGCCTTTAGTTTAAATATATACTACTATTCTAGTAGAGCTTTATAGAAGATACACACTATTACTATCTTATCTAGGCCTACTTAGATTATCTATACGGCTATAACGCTATGACTTTAGGCTTTATACTAGATTTAGGGGGTTATATTAAGTGTGACTTTATAAGAGTATAGAACTACTTTACTTTTACTAATTAGTAGGTTATATTATATAGAGTCTAGGCTATCTATTCCTAATAGTATATTTACCTTTAGGTTCTAGACGATTAAGGCCCTTACTTAGCACCTTATAATAACTTTTATACCCCTTATATTAGTGCCTACTATATATAGTAGTATATATATATAATAGGTGCTTATATGCTTATAAGGACTAAGGCCCCTAATCTATTTTAGCTCTCTATACCTATTCGGTTAAGAGTCTAGGTAGTACTAGACTAGCTAGGCTCTATTAATTAGTGTCGTTAAGGCTCCTATATCTATATATATATTATATTATAGTCCTAGCGCCTTTAGGTTTAAATACACCTAGAACCTAAGATAGGTCTAGGTGAGCCCTAGTAGTAGACTACTTTTACTATATAGTGTCCTTATGTCTATAATAGGTAAGTCCTTATATAATAATAGACCTAGCTACTACCTACACTATTATACTATTATTATAAAAAGGACCTCGTCTAGCTTCTCTAACTATACTAGTGTCTTTATTATATTAGCTAGTATGTGATCCGTTTATATAGGATTGTTATTAGGGTAAAGGGTAAAGGTGTTATTATTAACTAGGCTATAGATAGAGCTAATTGTCTAGGGGTGTATTATATAGACGTGTTTATAAAGCTTATTATTAGTAGGGAAGGACTAGTCATAGGACCTATATTAGATTACTTAGTGTTCCTACTAGACCTCTTTAGTAGAGTATATATAGTAGACGTCCTTATTCTCTACCTATATTAGTAGTAGGTCTAGGCCTATTTTATTAGTAAGGCGGTTAATACACTAGTCACTGTGTTCTATGTCCTATATAGGGTCCTCTCCTATTTCTACGTCCTATTAGTCTTAGTATGAATATTACTAGGCGTCCTCCTTGTCTTCCTAGGTGTATAGAGACTAGACTATATATTTATTATAGTCGATATAGTATACTACCTATAGTTACCTATTATCCTATTAGTGTGGTTTATTATTATAGCTATTATAATTATTCTAATAGGGGCCCTAGCTATATAGTGGCTGTCTACTATCCCTAGAGGTTAGTAGGTTAGGCCCCTAATATCTCGTGTCCTAGGGCTTATAAGGTCTATTATTCTAGTAGGCTACTATATTGTTTTTACTGTCTTATCCCTTATCTTACTATAAGTTATTATAACTATTACTACTATTCTAATTACTGTTTATCCTAGGTTAAACTAGGGGTCTATATTCTACACGCCTATAGTTATAGTACTAGGGCTAGGGTGCCTATAGTCTACCCTAGTACTAGGGGTTCTAGTTCGGTCCTAGTGACTTAATCTAGTTAGGGCCTTATATGTTCTAGACTTAGTTTAGAGTTAACCCTAGTCCTTCTCTATTCTATATAGAGTGTCCTAGACGGCTAATAGTGTATCTCTAATTACTCTCTAATACTACTAGGTCGTAGATGTTACAAACGCTACAGCTTAAGCCTGTACGAAGGAGGGGCTGAGCGAGGCCGACCAGGGTCAGACCCGCTAGTACCTGAAATGG
Source organism: Cordyceps cicadae (assembly GCA_002968875.1). Classification (NCBI taxonomy): domain Eukaryota; kingdom Fungi; phylum Ascomycota; class Sordariomycetes; order Hypocreales; family Cordycipitaceae; genus Cordyceps; species Cordyceps cicadae. The sequence goes on along the minus strand of MWMN01000189.1, from coordinate 11,839 downwards.
GACATCGGGTCACGTGATGGCTCGATGGATCATTACGATGATCCAGTGAGCCTAGGGATCATTAGGATCATAAGATGAGCCTAGCGAGGAGGATCATCAGGATCAGTGAATGATCCAGAATACAGTAGAGGATAGGATAGATATATAAGGAAGGGGATTTCCTATAGATAGACAGACTAGATCTCTACTAATCAATCTAAGCAATATTCTAAGCATTAGTTTATTAGGAGTAATCTCCTAACAGCACTTATACGCTACAATACTACTCACTAGCACTCTTATACATTTCGACCTAACTCTCTACCTAAGAAACAGACCTACTATGGATTAGGAATAAGCCACCGTTACATTTTGATCAGTCCTATTCAGTGAGTTACCTCGAAACTGTGAGCAGCTAACCTTCACGATGTCTACTACTAGCGGCGTAACAACCAACCCAGGCCAAGCCATGGCGCAGATAAGGCAGTAAATCGACGCCCTCACTACTCAGATCTAAACCATACAGAACACTAACACCGGAACCCTTACGCTTCCAAAGTTCCCTAAACCTGACTCGTTTGATAGAACCAAGGGGGACGTTCGGAACTTCTTGACTTAGGCTAAAGCCTATCTTCGTGTTAATACCACCATTGTCAATCCTGCCACGAAGATACTTTATATTAGAAATCTTCTCACCAGCAAAGCAATAGAGTGGTGGGAGCCAACTCTTCGAGACTACCTCGACAACAAAGAACCTAACGACGAAACCGCGCGAATCTTTCAGCGGTATGAACGTTTTAAAGAACTACTCCAAACTACCTTTAGAGATCCGGATAAAATACGCACCACTACTCGTAAACTTAAAGCCCTTAAGCAGACCGGGTCTGCTTAGCACCTTATAAGGGAGTTCAAGCGCATCTCGAACCACCTCGCGTAGGACGACGATAGTATAATAGAGCTACTCTACGACGCTCTACGAGAAGACGTGAAGGATAAGATCGTAAAGGAAGATCAACCCAACACCTTTAACGAATTCGCTAGTAAGATCATTAAGGTCAACAATCGACTCTATACTAGGCGACTTAAACGTAGAGGACGGGGCACTAGAAAACGAAATAACCCACTACTACGCTATTAATAAAATACCAGCAGGCGGTATAGAGGATCTACAGCCTACGGAACTCATTCAGGCCCGATAGAACTCGACGCTACTAATAAAGAAAAAGGCAAAACTTACTACAACTATGGCAAGAAAGGACACTTCGCAAACAAGTGTAAGGCCCTAAGGAAACTATGGAAGCCGGTAGGAGAAGGGAAGAAGCTTAATGCGGCAAACTGCGAAGACATGCCAACTCGCAACATCAGTATAGTCAATAGCGAAGAATACTTCTCGGAAGGCGACCGCTTCATGGATTACGACGAAGCCACGTCAGACGAAGATTAGAACTTCAGAACCTAACCACTACCTGGTGAGGAAGAAGAAACGCACGCACACAACTGCCTACACTTTACAGCATGCCACGACGACGAATGCATAACCCATTTATCCAACAAAGAAGGAGCTGGATACTTCCCAAAAGAACCAAGGGAAGATTATGAATGTGGAACCCAGCCCCTAGCCTATACGTCCACACTAGAATTGGAAATACAGGTGGATATCGAATGCATTCCCGCTACTCCTAAAGAACTCCCGGTTGACAAGATGAGTCTAGAAGAGACTCATGCCAGCACCTCAGCATATCAGGGAGAACCTAGCAGCACGCTTCAGAGCGCGCTAACGAGCGGAAGAGGAGATCCGAAGCCTATCGCAGTCACCCTCCGAGGTACTAACGCATCAGACCCGATGGTACTCTTCGACCTGGTTTACCAACCAGTGGCGAAAGAAACCTACTACATAAGGAAACATCCTATAACAAGTGTGTCGCACTAAGAACATACAATAATCTCGTGGGCCTCATGCTACCACAATGGATGTAGACGACACCTCTAGAAGAAACTCGAATATAGGTGGTTTCCAAAGGAACCACGCTTCACTGGATACGGACTGTACTTAGAAACGGACCTACGACACTAGGGAATCTAGAAGAGAAACACCTTAGAAATCGTTCTACGAAAGAACGAAGGAAGTCATTATTATATCGAGGACGAAAATCCATACACTATCCGAGCCATGACCTCACGATATAAGGAAGGGGGAAACCGTGTGATAGAAAGAAGCTTGCTTAGTCCAAGCTCAATCGACATAAAGGGAAAGCAACCAAACTGCGACCCTACTCTAACGGAACAGTCAGAAGATTATCACCGACGCAAACGCCAAGAAGAACGTACAAACAAGGACAGCCATCGGCGTAAGCGGAACGACCCCTTATCCCAACAAAGGACCAACGAGGCGGGAAAAGACAGCCGTCGCCACTATTAAGACCGATTCGTCGACGGAGATCTAATAGGTCTCTATATGCTATAAACGTTAATAGCACCACACACCTTACGGTTAACATCCTCATCAAAGGAAGAAGAATCCAGGCAATAATCGACAGTAGAGCACAAGGAAATTTTATCTCGCTAAATCTCGTTAATAAATTACGATTGCCTTAGAAAAAGAAAAACGAGCCCTACCGACTCACGAACGTGGAAGGAGAAGCTGTCAAGTATGGCCACGGAGTGGTGGATTAGGAAACCGCGCAACTTCCTGTTTCCATCTAAGGCACGAACCACACTCTCTCCTTAGATATCACAGAGATCTTAAAACATAACGTTATATTAGGGATACCCTGGTTGCGGGCGAGCAATCCTAGAGTTAACTAGAGAACAGGCCAACTTCAGTGGGATACACCAGGATGCGATTACGATAAGAAGAGCGGCCGAAGAAAGGCACCTTTATCGAATCATGACCGACCTCTAGGACTATATATGATCGCTAGAGAGTTAAAAGCCAGTACAACGGAGATTCCCGAGGAATACTCAAAGTACAGCAAGCTGTTTAGCGGAGAGCTAGAAACAGGACTACTAGAGCATTCGCGCTAGGACCATGAGATCAAACTCCAGCCTAGTAAAGAACCAACGTTCAACAAAGTCTATCCTACCAACCCAGAGCAAGACAAAGCGCTCAGGGAATATTTAGAGGAAATGCTACAGAAGGGATACATACGACCATCAGAGTCCCCAGCAGGACACCCAATCCTATAGGTACTAAAGAAAAACGGGAAGTTACGACCATACATCGACTATTAGAAAACAAACGAGATCACCATCAAAAACCGATACCCATTACCACTTATTACGGAGATTCGAGACAAGCTAGGGCAAGCCAAATGGTTTACCACCCTCGACCTAAAAGGGGCTTACAACCTCATCCGTATAGCGGATGGTCACGAGTGGAAAACCGCTTTTTAAACCTCAAGAGGACATTTTAAGTACCTAGTGATGCCTTTCAGACTCACAAATGCACCTACAACCTTCCAGACCATGATCGACACAGTACTAAGAAAACAACTCGACAGATTCGTTATTATCTACCTCGATGATATCCTTATCTACTTAGACACATTAGAAGAGCACAAGAAGCATGTGCACGAAGTACTATAAGTACTACAAGACAACAAGCTCCTAGTCGAAGGAACGAAGAGCAGATTTCATTAACAGAAAGTTAAATTCCTAGGATACGAAATCACACTAGGACAAATCAGGATAAGTCCATCCAAGATTGAAGATGTCAGAAATTAGCTAGAACCCACGAACGTCAGAGAAGTTCAAGGATTCCTCGGATTCGCCAACTTCTATCGAAAGTTCATACGCGGATTTAGAGAAGTTACCATTCCTCTGACCAATCTTACGAAGAAAGACAATCAGTTCCAATAGACAGAAGTGGAAGCTAAGGCATTCTAAGACCTAAAAGACAAAATCCTAGAGGAGCCAGTTCTTCTTACAGCCGATCCAAACAAACCTTTTAAAGTTAAGACCGACGCATCTAACTATGCGATTAGAGGACAACTAGGATAAAGAGACGACGAAGGAAGACTTCACCTAGTTGCATTCTTATCTAAGAAACTCAACGGACTAGAGCTAAACTACAGTATACATAATAAGGAACTCATAGCTATCATTCAAGCATTCAAGGAATAGCGCCACTACCTAGTGGGCGTAAACCATAAAGTCAAGGTTTATTCTAATCATAAGAACCTAACCTCATTTATAACTACGAAGGATCTAAACAAACGACAGATCAGATAGTACGAAACCCTCACGGATTATAATTTCGAGATCCTATATCAGAAAGGATCACTTAACGGCAGAGCCGACGCGCTTAGCCGACGCGAAGACTTAAAAACGACAGAAGCACCGGACGAGAATCCGCTACTTAAGTATAATAAGGATGGGAACCTTATTCTAGGTACACGAGAAGTCAACGCAACCTAGCGAGTCGAGCCAGACAACACGTAGATACGACGCATTACATCGCATATAAAAAACGACAGCTACCTAGACAATTAGGAAACGAAACCGCATCTAACCAAGAGTGGGAAGAACTACTTGTTCAATGAACGTCAGTATGTTCCCAGTACACTCCAAGAGAAGCTTGTCAGGGAAATACACGAACACCCACTACATAGACATTAGGGTGTAGGGAAAACGATCAACAGATTAAGAAGATCGTACGATTTCCTAGAAAGCAGAAAGACAGTACAGAAAGTCATCGTAGGATACGACATCTACAACAAAGCCAAGGCAGCACGACATGCGCCTTATGGAGAACTACAACCAATACCACCACCAGAACGAGCATAGCAGACGATCACTATGGATTTTATCGTCAAACTACCAAAATCGAAAGAACCCATGATAGGAGCATACTACGATAGTATACTGGTCATTATCGACAAACTCACGAAATACGCCTACTATATTCCATACATAGAATCGAGTAACACGAAAGAATTAGCATACATGTTCTTTAAAACAATTGTCGCACAACACGGTTTACCAACCAAGTTAATATCGGATCGAGACAAACTCTTCACATCGAATTTCTAGAAATGCCTTATGGAAATCATAAAGGTCAAACAGAACCTTTTAACGGCATTCCATCCACAGACAGACGGACAAACAGAAATTCAGAACCAGATACTCGAATAGTATCTACGAAGCTATGTGAACTACCGACAGAACGATTAAGTAGAATGGTTACCACTCGCACAATAGGCTACGAATAGCTCGGAAAACGAAAATACAAAAATGTCACCCTTTAGGGCGAACTACGGATTCGACCCTACGATCGAAACACATGCGGCATAGAATATGAACGCGCTAGTAGCTACAGCGCACACAGCAACAATCACGGAAATACAAAAACACCTGCAAACAGAATGGATATTTTTATAGAATCGAATAAAGCACTACGCGGACAAAAAGAGATTACTAGCGCCAATCCTAGAGAGGGGAGATAAAGTTTACCTTATCCACAGAAACATCAAAACAAAAAGACCTAGCAACAAACTCGACTAGAAGAAAATCAGACCATTCCTTATTAAACGAAAACTATCGAAAGTCAACTACAAACTATTATTACTAGAAGGGATAAAGATACATCCTGTATTTTATATGTCATTACTAGAGAAAGCACTAAGTAACACGACACTCGCTACAGACGTCACCATCGAAGACACGAACGAATACGAAGTTAAGAGAATACTCAAAACACGAGGAACCAAAAAGAATCGTCATTATCTCATCAAATAGAAAGGATACCCGAACTCCGAAAACACATAGGAGCCACTCAAGAACCTGTCTAACTGCTCGGAACTGCTTAGCCAGTTTCACTCCAAAGAAAAACATCCCAGTCAATCCTATAGGAACCGTTAAGAGACTCCATACCGAACTCGGCCTCGAAGGAACGAACCAAGGAAGGATCCAACTCCTCGGACGGAGTAGGGAAGGCACTAGTAGCCTTTTAAAGCTGTTCCGCTTCCTCCCGTTCCACACACTCCAACTCTTCGACGTTATCGATACCCCACGCGACGGCGCGCATCATTTTCTCGAACCACAATTTCTTTTGTTTTCGCAAACGGCGCACTTTAGCGCTTGCCTTTTCAAGTTCCTCTTCGGCAGCCTCCAGCTCAGACTCAGCCTTTTAGTGCTAGGTGCCGATACGACGGAGTTGTTAAGGAGTAAGGGGATTCATGTCGCAGTATGATCGGTTAAGGCGGACGCACTCAAAGCAACGAGACGAATCCACGTCGGACGCCTTACAGCCCAATAGACCGCAGTCGGCGCAGGACGAGCACGAGGGCATGTCAACAAGGCTGCCAACCATTAACTTAAGAAGGGCGTTTTGCTTGTCAGTCTTACGGGAAGGTTTATAGGATTGAACGGAAGCTTTTACGACTCGGTTAGAAGACATGACGACTCATGATAATAAAGGAGGGAAAACTACCTACCACCCAGGCGGCCTATTTAGATGGCCTTAAGGACAAGACCACTAGGGGAGGAGTATATTGTTACAAACGCTACAGCTTGAGCCTATACGAAGGAGGGGCTAAGCGAGGCCGACCAGGGTCGGACCCGCTAGTACCTAAAATAGGACATCGGGTCACGTAATAGCTCAATGGATCATTACGATAATCCAGTGAGCCTAGGGATCATTAGGATCATAAGATAAGCCTGGCGAGGAGGATCATCAGGATCAGTGAATAATCCGGAATACAGTAGAGGATAGGATAGATATATAAGGAAGGGGATTTCCTATAGATAGACAGACTAGATCTCTACTAATCAATCTAAGCAATATTCTAAGCATTAGTTTATTAGGAGTAATCTCCTAACGGCACTTATACGCTACGATACTGCTCACTAGCACTCTTGTGCATTTCGACCTGACTCTCTACCTAAGAAACAGACCTACTGTGGATTAGGAATAAGCCACCGTTACAGTAGACTATAGTCTAGTGTTCTCTAATTAATTATAGGAATATCTAGGCTAAGGTTATAGCTAAAGGGGCGGGAATAATAGCTCTAATCCTTAGGTTAAGTGTATTATAGACCTATTATAGTTAGGTATATTAGTCCTAGTTTACTACCCTTATGTCCTATAACACCTTAAGTATATAGGTGTTAATATTATTATATAGGGTATAGGCTATATCTAGTGTGTATATATAGGACCTTAGTCTTTTGTTTATATCTAAGAAAGGTGGCTTAAAGTGGTTAATAAAGGTGGCTACTATATCTAGTAGTAAGGCCGCCACTAAAGCTTCCTAGTCTATATATATTAGGATACTATTATACTATTAGAAGGCAGTCCCCTATAGGTATATAGGCTAAACGTCCTATACTACCTACTTACTATAGGACGTATAATATACTAGGAGCTAGTCTATAAAGGAGTATATATAGATATAGATAATATCCTTACCTCCTTTATTATTTAGAATGCCTATACCTTCTTTATCCTAGTATACTATATCTAGTTTAAAAAAACCGATATTGTTCTTACGTAGGCCCTTAGATATATGTTAGGTCCTATTATAGCTAATAACTAGGGATACCTCCTAAAGTACTATTATAGTCTATACGACTATACTACTCACTAGGGCTAAGATACGTTCTATGTCTAACGAGGATAGTGTAGCCTAGTTCTATACCTAGGTTAGCCTTATTAGTTATTCTTAGCCTAACTAAGGTAGTAGTATCTTAATAGATAAAAGGACTAATCTACCCTATCCTATAACAGTTAGTTAGTCTTATAGGCCTACTAGTCCTAGTGTTAAAGCTAGGTTTAGATTACTTCTCTAATGTAGGCGTCCCTATAGAGAGTCTATACTGATTTATATAGGCGATAGTGTGCCTATAGTTAGTCTAATTAGCCTTAGTGTACTAACTAGTTATAGTCTAGACTAGGGTAAGGGCTTACTAAGTATTACACTTAATTAGTCCTATACTACCTTATAAACGAGCCTCTTATCTACTATATTCTTATCCTTATATAGGATATAGTGTAGTGCCCTTACCCTCTAGGACTATATAAAAGTTTAGAAGGTCTAGGTTAGCTCTAGTACTAGGGGATATCCTTCCTAGTCCTTAATAAATCTTATATAGACTAGTAGATTAATAATATAGTATAGTTAGGCTTAGTCCTAAGGTACTAGTTTTATATCTAGGTCCTATAAGAGCTAGTATACTAGCTTATATATATCCTATAGTATATTAAGGGACTATTCTATTAATCTATCTACTAGGGCTATATCCTATGTCTTATAGGCTTAGTTATTATTATAGTGGTTTTAATTCGTCTTATTCTACTTATATCTAATTTTAATATAATAAGTGATTTAAATTTTATATATTTATATTAAGCCTTATAGGGATTTTATTAGGCTTCTTTACTTTAGTTCTTCTATCTAGCTTTTACTCTAATTTTTGTTATACCTAAGTCTACTTAATTAATTAGTAAAGGTTATTAGAAAAAATTAAGAGTAGCTTTAATTTAATCGTCTAAATAATCTAAAGCGAATGTCGTTAAAATTGATTGTCCTCTATTAAAATTAGTCCTGAATTTAACTAGGTGTTACTACTAGTTATAATGTAATTATTATAGAGGAGAGAACTTGTCCTGTTTATTCTAGTGCCCTGGGAGGGTCCCTTTATGTGCTTGCGCACGTGACACAATTACTCCGTACCTGCAGAAGAATTACCTCCAGACAGGGCATTGCAGGGCGGGCAGTCAGTACAGGGCAGTCCGTACAGGGCATCACAGGTCATCACAGGGCATTGCAGGATTACAGGGCAGTCAGTACAGGGCAGTCAGTACAGGCAGTACAGGACAATACAGCGCATTTAATTCCATTCAAGTCAGAAGAGCTCTTACAAAAAGAGGGCAAAAAAAGGAAAAAAGGAAAGAAATTCCAAGCGAAAGAAAGAGATGGAAAAAAAAAAAAAAAAAAAAAANATGGAAAAAAAAAAAAAAAAAAAAAAAAGAACCCCATTCCCACTCAACCTGCTGGCAACTCCAGACCCAGTACCGACCGACCGACCGACCGACCGACCAACCGAGCAGCCGGCCGGCCGACCACCCCCGATCCCCGATCCCGTCCAGCTCCCGCGCCGATCCGTCCCGGCAGCGGCGGGGAACCTCGCCGACTTTCCGCCCCAGTTTGATCCAGCTCAACGCCCGGCCAAGCAAGAACCGCCGCCATACGAGCATGGCATAACATGCTAATTCCCGGATGGCCTCATGCAAGCGGCCCAAAGCCCATTCGCCGACTGCCAAACCCCGATTCACAGCACACGGGCTTACCCGCAAAAATGGAGCGAGCGTCATGTGCCCTGTCAATAAGAAATGTCTGAATACATACACGCATGGCCGCCAACTTTTGGAATGACCTTGATGATGTAAAGATTTTGTATAAAAAATCGGCAACTTGATCATGTTTAATCACGATTCGCCTTGACTCTTGTCAGAATCAGAATCAAAATCGTAGCTTGCTGCACTCGATACAGACACACACACACACACACACACACACAGGCATCCGGTTGGCCTCGCAGTCTCATCATGGCCACACTACATTTCTCGCCACTCACCAGCCTTGCTTCAACGAGCAGCAAAGTCTTGCAGTCTTCTCGGGCCCTGCTTGTCCGCAACAACTCGTCGCCATCTTCATAAAGCATCAGCCTCGGGAACTCGCAATGAGCTCACACGCAGCAGCCCTCAGCGCTCACCATCAAGCGCCTCTCCTCGGATGCCGCGTCAGCCATACTCAACACAGGCTGCTGCTGCTGCTGCTGCTGCAGCGTCTCATCACGATCCTCGCTCTACCGCTGCTGCTGCTGCGACGGAGCTGCAGCCACTCGTCCACGACGTCTTTGAAAAGGTCACGGGAACCTGGCAGTACGTCGTTGCCGATCCCGTCACCGCCGTGGCCGCCATCATCGACCCGGTGCTCGACTATGACCCGGCCACGGGGGAGCTGAGCACCGAGTCGGCCGACGCGCTCCTGTCCATCGTCAAGGAGAACGGGTACAAGGTCGAGCGGATCCTGGAGACGCACATCCACGCCGACCACGTCACCGCGGCCGCCTACCTGCAACACGCCCTGCGCGAGGCCCAGGGCGGCGACGCGCCCGGCGTCGGCATCGGCAGGCGCATAGAGACGGTCCAGAGGCACTTTCAAAAGATGTACGGGATCCCCGACGACGAGATGCGCGACGCGCACCAGTGCCTCCTCGACGACGACCAGACCTTTGCCGTCGGCCACCTCGAGGTGCAGGCCATCCACCTGCCCGGACACACCCCCGACCACATGGGCTACAAGATTGGAGGTGAGCCGTCTCGCCGCGCGCGCGCGCCCTCGTACGAGACCAGCGCGATTCCATTTCCATGATCGCTAACACACACACACCCCCTTCCTAGACAACGTCTTTTGCGGCGACTCCCTCTTCGCCGCGGACCTGGGCAGCGCCCGCTGCGACTTCCCCGGCGGCAGCGCCGCGGCCCTGTACGACTCGGGCCGCAAGCTGCTGGCGCTGCCGGAGCGCGTGCGCGTCTGGGCCGGCCACGACTACCCGCCGACGGAGCGCCGGGGAGGCCGGCCTCCGCTGCCGTGGCAGACGGTCGGCGAGCATCGGAGGAGCAACAGGCACCTGGCCGCCGGGGTGGCGCGGGAGGACTTTGTGGCGATGCGGGAGGCGAGGGACGCGACGCTCAAGGAGCCGAGGCTGCTGCACCCGTCGCTGCAGATGAATGTCCGCGGCGGGAGGATGCCCAAGATGGTGGCGGGACGGCGCATGATTCAGACGCCGGTACGGGCGGTCAAGGGTGGGTGGTTTGTATAGTAGGTAGGTAGTGTGGTTGCGGGTTGTAATAAAGAGTTGTTTATATCTCTATTCTTGAAAACATTTATTATTAGTATTATTTCTTCATCTTTGTATTTTCTTCTTATTTTCTCGTAATTTATTTGCAAGACATTCAGAGGGCTATCTATACCCGGCCATGTCGCCGCCTTGCTTCTGGTTGTGCAATTCTTTATAGCAATCACCATCATTGCCGCAGAGACATCATCCCGGCTCAAAGTCATCACTGCAACAGTAATCCTCCTGCAATCACATCACACTGAATCATGCCATTGTCGGTGCTCGGCGTCAGAGTCCGAGCCGCCGCGATTCAATCGCCGATTGCTCTTACACCTGACACGACCCTTGCCAGGGGATGGATTCTAAGTTATGGCATTGCGGAGCTATAGTTGCACTGACAAACCACCGCGGGCCTCGCTGGCCGACGGCTTCGGCAGTTTTCGAGATTGTTTATTAAATTCCTGGCCGTTTCATCTTTTTCTTCTTCCTCGATGATTGCAGTTGCCTTGTACAGAGTCATCTTGTGAAAGCCAGAGAAGCCAGAGACTCAACCGGAGACTGAGGTGCACTGAGTAACGGAAACCTGGGTAATTCATTCATCATTTCACCTCCTCTCCTCTCGACGCAAACACTGCACCATGCAACTCAAATCCGTCACCGGTTACGTCACGCGAGCCTCCAGCCGCCACCCTCTCCTGATCAGCCATGAAGCCAAGACACGGCTGACGGTGAGGCGAGGCCTCGCCACCATCTCGGCCGCACCCCCCGTCTCCACGACGACGCGCAGCCACCGCGTCGTCGTCGTCGGGGGCGGCTCGGCCGGCTCCAACGTGAGTCACCAGCTGCTCCGGTCCGGCCGGTTCCGGGCCGGCGACATCGCCGTCGTCGACCCCGCCGAGTGGCACCACTACCAGCCCGGCTGGACGCTCGTCGGCGGCGGCCTCGCGCGCAAGGAGGACTTTCGGCTGCGCCTCGCCGACATCCACGACCCGCGGCTGACCGTCCACCGGCGACC
>MWMN01000188.1:3133-36496 GCA_002968875.1 Cordyceps cicadae | reverse complement strand
GAGTAGATCTATACTTAGTTTTAACTCCTTAAAAGTATAGATAAGATCCCTATTAGGTAAGTTAATACTCTTCTAAGCCTTTAGTAGATAATACCTAGTATTAGAGAACTTAATCCTAAGGTCCTTCTACTTTAGCTTATATAGCTAAGTAATAATTTCCTATTTTTACTAATTACTTAAATAAGTAGTAGGTATTCTTTATAGTAGACTAATACTTAAAGCTATATATAGGACTTAATAGTTAAAAGGCTTTTACTTATAACCTTTATTCCCTTTAAAGATCCTTCTATATAGGTATTTATATAATATATATTAGCTTAGTATACTTAAAATTAGTTTTTTAGGTATTAAGATAGTATAGACCTATACACTTAAGTATTCTTTAAANTATTATAAAGAGGTATTACTTACTATCCTAGCTAAGTAGGTATTATATAATATCCTAGTTTAGCTACTAGTATAGGTATAGTAAGGGCTATTCACTTAGGTGNATTCTTTAAGTATAACTACCTCTTAAAAGATTCTTATATATCCTATAAGATTATATAGTATACTTTTATTCTTATAACTATTAGTAATAATAATTTACTATTAAGTAGTTATCTAAGACTTATTATAATATATTCTTATAGTNAGCCTAGTATTAATAGGTAGACTACTTATATATACTAATAAGAGCTACTTCCCTATTATAATATAGTATATATATATATAGTTTAAATTAATTCTAAACCTAAGCTAGGAATACTAATATATAGTTAAATAGTATATTATATACCTTATTAACTATAGCTTAAGTATATAAATTCCTAGTGTATTCCTCCTTTATTATAAAGAGGTATTACTTACTATCCTAGCTAAGTAGGTATTATATAATATCCTAGTTTAGCTACTAGTATAGGTATAGTAAGGGCTATTCACTTAGGTGTTATAATATAACTTATTTTATATACACTTAAGTGTATACCTTATATTTAATCCTCTTTATGCCTTTTACTTAGGCGTTATATATACACACTAAATATATAAGGGCCTTTTCTCCTAGATACCCTAACCTTAAGTGCTATTTTACCTCCTTATCTATTCGTATAGGTAGAGGTATAGTAGAACACCTAGTTATATATTACTTATAGTCTTCTATTACTATAATAAGTATATCTAAGTAATTAGAGTAGGCTAGTTCCTAGTTTAAAGGTCTATATTCCTAGAAGTAAAGGTTATTATTAACTTTAATATTCTTAATAATAATATTATTATTATATATTCTAAAGTAAAGAGTGTTATTAAGGCTATATATCTAGATTCCTATTTTCCTTATTAGGTTAACTAAGATAATATTAATATAGAATCCTTTAATAAGTATAATATATATTAGTTTAATATTATATATTCCTTTTATACTTTATATATTACTTTTAAGTATATAAATTCTAAATCCTTAGATTATATAGTCTAACTACCTAGTACTAACTATACTTACTTCTATATAAAAGGTTCTAGGATTAAAAAGGTTTTTATTATTAACTATATATAGCCTAGTACTAGTATCCTATATAGTACTTTAGTATAGCTAATAATATACTTTAACTACTATTACTACTATATCCTATAGATCTACCTACTAAAGGGCTATTAAGTAAAAGAGTAGATTTATACTTAGTTTTAACTCCTTAAAAGTATAGATAAGATCCCTATTAGGTAAGTTAATACTCTTCTAAGCCTTTAGTAGATAATACCTAGTATTAGAGAACTTAATCCTAAGGTCCTTCTACTTTAGCTTATATAGCTAAGTAATAATTTCCTATTTTTACTAATTACTTAAATAAGTAGTAGGTATTCTTTATAGTAGACTAATACTTAAAGCTATATATAGGACTTAATAGTTAAAAGGCTTTTACTTATAACCTTTATTCCCTTTAAAGATCCTTCTATATAGGTATTTATATAATATATATTAGCTTAGTATACTTAAAATTAGTTTTTTAGGTATTAAGATAGTATAGACCTATACACTTAAGTATTCTTTAAATATAACTACCTCTTAAAAGATTCTTATATATCCTATAAGATTATATAGTATACTTTTATTCTTATAACTATTAGTAATAATAATTTACTATTAAGTAGTTATCTAAGACTTATTATAATATATTCTTATAGTTTTAAGAAATTTCTTAATTATAAGTATACTTTTAATCTCTAGAATTATATATTATATACTTAGTATATATACTTTATTCTATCTTTCTAGCTACTTTAAGGCCTTTATACTTAATATCTAACTTACTCTTATTATATTATTATAAGTATATAATATATCTTTCCTTACCTCCTAGTAAGAAAGAGTTAATAGCCTTTTTATAGTATAGATAGTCTACTTAATAGTATTATTTATATATATAAATAAGTATACTTAGTTCTAAGTAACTATATTAATATTAATAGTAAGCTAGATAGTAATACTATTAATTAGAACTATATATAATTTATAGTCTTTAAGTATTTAATTATATTACTTCTTATTTACTTTAAGCTTATTTTAAACTTCTTTCTCTTTTAGACTCTTCCTTATTCTATCCTCCTCTTCCTAGTTAAGCCTCTCTTTAACTATCTTTAGTATTAGTATTAAAGGCTTAATTAGGGTATTATCTAGGTAATCTAGAGAGTCTAGGTTAATATACTTTTAGGCCTAGAGGTTCTTAGTATAGATCTTAAGGGCTAGGAACTAAGAGTCCTATATCTTAAGCCCTTTAAGCTTTAGAATTAAGGAAGATATACTTAATAACTAGGTTTTTAAAGGTTTAATTTATTATTATTTTATTTACTAAGATAAGGTATTAATATTAAAGATTCTAGTTCTTCTAAACTATTAATAGGCTTATAACTATTAGTAATAGTAGGCCTAAGCTTATAATAGATTAACTAAATATATATAGCTTAGATAATAAGATCCTAGACTATATAAGGAGATATTAGGATAGATTCTTAATATTATTAATAACTACTATCTATAATAACCTCCTAGAGAAGATACCTCTTTTTATATAGCTTCTACTAGTAAAAGTGGGTATCTTTTCTAGGGGTTACCCTTTATTAGTAGGATTAAGGCGCTTCTTTAATTAGTTGCCTTTATCCCTACCTAGGCTGGCTTTAACATATGTAGTAGGTGTTTAGCTCTTCATAGGTACCGTACTACGGTGGCGTTTTTATCGATAAGGTCGCAGTCCAATCTCGCCAAATTTGGGCCAGCTTCCCTTTAACAAGCACACTGTCATCAGCGACTGCTGACAGGACCACAGAGAAATAGATGACGTGAGAGATCTCCTCGCAAAGGGGCGGATAACCCTACTTACAGGACCCATGTCTGCATACAAGCGCTCGCGCGCGACTTTTGAATCGGAGCAGCACGCGCCGTACGCCCTCTTCGGTACGCCGCTCCCGGACGAAATTGAAGGACGTGACCATGGATCGTATCTGCCCCTCTGGAAACAGGATGTAAGAGATGAAAGAGGTAGAAAGAGGCTGCATGGAGCTTTCACAGGTGGCTGGAGCGCCGGGTAAGAATATCCCATCATGACCCTTCGGTTGGACACGGACGACTTATTGACACGCCTCGCCAGGTACTTTAACACAGTCGGCTCCAAAGAGGGTTGGACGCCCTCCACGTTCGTATCAAGTCGCAGCAACCGAAATAGATCCGACCAGCGAACCATCGAACAACGAGCGCAAGACTTTATGGATGATGAGGATTTAGCGGACGCGGCCGAGGCCCAGCAGCTTAAAACCTCACAAGCATTTGCGGGGCTTGGGTCCTCTGGTGATGCCCACGAGAGCTGTGGCGGCTTGGATGGGCTGCTGAAGACAGAAAGCGATACGATGGGCTCGAAGCTGCTGCGCAGAATGGGGTGGAAAGATGGACAAGGAATAGGACCAAAAGTGCGGCGGACAGTGCGGCACGAAAGCAAAACTTCCTCCACGAAAGATGATATGACGTATCTGTTCGCGCCCGAAGACACAGACATGATTCGATTTGTCCGAAAAGTCGACCGAATGGGTCTCGGGTTTCAAGGTGAAGCAAAGCTCAGTAAATCGCTACCCGAAATTGGTAGCGACAATGACGACGATGATTTTGCCGGTTATCAGAAACTCTCAACATCAAGGTCACGGCCAAAGACCAAATCAAAAGTGCAACGCGGTGGCATGGGAGTGGGCATTTTGAATGACAATGGCTCCGACGACGAAGACCCTTACGAAATGGGACCAAAGATCAGCTACAACCGCGTTCTTGGTGGCGAGAAGAAAAAGAAGAAAAAGGCGACCGCAACTGCAAACCCAGCACTTGGAACAGCCCCCGTTTTCTTATCAAAAGGAGCTCGTGCTGGTAGGAGCTTGCACCGTTGTCACGACGGTCGGCTGCCCCTTGGCGGCTTTGTGCTGGCCAAGGCCGTGGACGACGTGACAGAACTGTTGTCCAAATACGCGCCCCTTGCAGTACCCGAGGGGTGGATTCCGGCAAAATCAGTGACTTCGCGATCGAAAGACATCCCCTACCAATCTGCAGTAGATGCCGCCAGGGGGTCAATGTTGGACCCCAAGTCGAGGGCAGCTATTCTCGGCGAGAAGGCTCTCCCGGGCAAGTCAGTTTTTGACTTCATTTCTGCTGCAGCACGGGATCAGCTCGCAGCGGCGTCTGGCAAGAACAATCTCCCTCCCGGCCTGGGCGAGGTTCCGGCGGAAACCGCACTATCCGGAGAGGAGAAGTTGAAGGCACTCTGGGAGCAAGTACCGAAAGTGGATAAAGAGACGGCTATTGCAGCCATCTCAAGGGGAGCTTCTGGACCGTACGCCGATGATGAACGCAAAAGGAATCGTTACCGAGCGTATCTGGAGCATGGGACGAACCAAGATCGCCCACTGCCCTCCAAGCCCGAAGGTTATGCTGACGACGACTACCTCCGAGAAATGACGGAGTTCTACAACTGTGCGCGAATATTCAAGCCGATGACAGGGTTCATGGCCTCGCGATTCACTACGGCAAAGTCCCAAGCAGGCGCTGCAGACGCCAAGGGAAGCGCCGTCGTGTCACAGCTAGAACCCGGTGTCACCGACCCTGCCGAGGAGGCAGCTAAGCTTGGCATGTATGGCAAACTGACAAGATCGGTGCGAGACTTTTACCCAACTCGACTGTTGTGTAAACGGTTCAATGTGCGACCGCCGGCTCATTCGCAGGCGGATCATGATGATACGAGCTCGGGAGCGGCAACGGCGGCAGGAGGAGCTGGCGCTGCTCCCGAAACAAGCAAGCTTCTGCTGTTGACTTCTGGAGGGGCAGGCGTGGGTCCTGGGCATAATAGCGACGCAGACAATCCCCCAGCGCAAGTCAACCCCGAGCCAGCCAAGATTAATCCAGAAAAGAACGAGGCTGTTGAGGCCAATGCTGCAAGCCAGGACCTGCTCAAGGCAGTGTTTGGGGACAGTGATGACGAGGACGAGGACTAGATTTGCTATATGACCGAGCGATAGATACCCTGTGAATAAAGAAGAAGCGAATCATTTATTTGTCACCTGTGAGATATCCGTGCCGAGGGGATATCTAAGCTATGTACGAATCCTCTCAGATGATAATGACTACTGTGATTAAGAACAGGGGATAAATACAGAGTGCCTGTCGTGAAGGTTGCAGCGGCTATAGTTACCTTAGTAGTAGTTAAGTTAGTGCATACCTACGGCGGTAGGTAGGTACCTCTCCACCTGTGCGTTGAGCGATTGGTTGTCGCACCCTGAAATTTGGTACATCACAGGGCATCGTGAACCAGTCCACGGCGCTGAACCACCCCCCCTGCAGCGCTCTACTAAAACTTGGGCGAATTAGCGCTGGCCAGGCAAATTGAAGCGCTGGCAATCAACCAACCCCAAGGCCCAGTTCCTTCGTTCCCCACCCCTGCCCGTTGTCACCCTCTGTCTCTCTCAGCTCTCACAGTCCAGTCCAGTCCAGTCTCCCTCTTCTCTTCATTTCGGTCTCCAGCATCACCATCCACAACCCCCAGCTTCGGAACCCACAAACAAGTCTTCCGTCGACCACTGACCATTCACGGGCTCATCTCGCCGCAAAGCACCTGTTTTCTGCCGATGCTGTCAGTCTAGGATAGCCTGACTATCGCAACATACCTACCCATCCATCCATCTCTCTCTCTCTCCCTCGTGCCCGCCCACCGCTATCTATTGCGATCCGTGCACGACCGACCCTTACGACTCGCATCCTTTCATCCCGCGAGGCCTGGAGTCCAGCATCCGTTCTATAGCGAATCGCAGCTTCTCCCTTGCTGCTGCGTCTTTCCAGACAAACGATAGAGGGCCCTCGCTATTGCTCGATGACGATTTGACTCCGCTCGCCCCCTCCAGCTGTCGCTTTCCAGCTTGATATCACGCCCCTTAGTTTTGTCCGACAACAGAACCTCACAGCCACCGGTGTCCTTTTCTTCCGTGCTCTAGCCATTGCATTGTTGCCGGGAAAACCGTACCCCCCATTGTCCTCCCGAGCCATCGCTGCGCGTCATCAATTTAATCCGCCGCATTGTCTGCATCACAGCAGGTTGGAACTGGACCTTTAGCGTCCCCGGAGTCAGTTGAGACTTTGGTGCACCGTGAGCGCTGCGACGCCGACGCCGCCACCCACCAGAGTGCCAGCAAGGGAGCGTCCTCCCCCGACCACGACGCCGTCGAGCACTCGCCGCCCCCGCCGCAGTATCCCGTCTCCGAAGCTTCGTCTTCCTCACGGCCCCCTCCGTTTTCCTCGCTCTTCGCGTCGGCAGAGCTTCCCCCCGAGCGACCGGCCCGCAAGTTCGGCCCTGCCGCAGTCAACCTAGCCGCTGCCTCTGCTTGCGAGGAAGCAACCGCTTCGGGCTCCGTCGCTGCGCCGGCCTACTCATCCAGCCTCGAGGAGTCTACGCCGTTTGACCCCGACCAAGGCACCGGACGAGCGTTTCAGGACCCTGTACAGGAGACAAAACGCGCGCTCCCCAGCGATACCAAGGCCGAATCGAGCGGCAGAGACGACGACGCAGAACCGCCGCCAGCATATTCTGAAGAAGGAGATAGTCCCCTCCAATCATTCACATATCTAATGGCTGCCGCCGGAGGAACGTCGAGTATCATTACTCAGGTCCAGCAGGGTGGACCGTCCATCAACGCCATCGGAGATGTCGGCGCTGACGAGACTATTGTGATGGACCTTCGGTACGTGTCTTATGGTTCTCCAATCTCGAGCATGCTCTAACCCGTCACAGTGGTACCAGATTTGTGCTGTCCAGAGATGAGCTGCTTACCCTCCCAGAGTTTGTATTGCTCTCTCTTTTCCCCAATGGACTCTTCCCCGAGGGCCATATGGGTGGCCCAAACGATGATGCGGTGCAAGTCGACGTATGTCATTACTGTTCTCGGCGTATCTCATGCAATACTGACGGCGACGTAGTATGACCCTGTCTCTCTTCAATATATGCTCGACTTTTTCCGCGATGTTGCACAGTCGATACCCATAGACTCGGAGGGCACGTCCAACGATGGAGACTCGCACGGACTAGATTCTCGCGATGACGCATCGAAGCGGGCTGGTATCATTGTTCTTAGAGAAGATCTTGATTTTTACGTCATTCCTCCCAAAGCAGACATTACGCAACAAGACATGATCAAAGTCAAGAGGGCTGCAGCGCAGGCTCTCCAAAAGCAAGACGGCATCTTTTCTGGACTGAAGCGCAGTGACGAGCCTGGAACCACCGAGGCACATCTTATTGAGATGCTGACTGCTGGGTACGTGCCCCCCGATTGCAACGCACACATGTTACAGACAGGCTAACTGGTTGCAGAGGTTTCAACCACGACGACTGCTGGGGCCATAGAGCCGGGGAGCCCAACAAGGCCGTCATCTGTAGCCTGGCGCTGACCCGACTGAGAAGTGACATTCGGGGGAGCGACCTGGGAAACAACGCGATGGGTATGGCTCAGAAGCTGCTCTTGTTTTGGCGCAAACCCGCCAGACGATGCTGGTGGGAGGGCATCGAGCTGGACAATGTCGATGGCGTCGAGGGCCACCTCAAGGTCTGGATCCGACGCGTATGGACGCTGGAGATGTCTGTGATTGGACTACGGTAGAGGAACCGACCGGCTCGTTGGGACTGAAACAAGCAAAACAAACAAAAAGATGGAACGCAAAGATACCATAAAGCGAAAATTGGGAGAGAGTTGCGAGGGGGTATACTACACATGCTGGCGTCTGGGTACATGTAATAGTCTGTTTCTGTCCTTTGTTTCTTTTCGTTTGTCACTATTTTCTGTACCTTGAGTTTTTGTTAATAGTAGTATTGTCATTGGCACAGGCGGTGGCCTTGTTCAAATGCGTGTGCATGTCTAGTTGTGGCGGACAAATGTTGTGGTGTTGGCTCTGTTCAGAATGGCCATGGATGTCAGGACAAATTGGCTCGGGGTGGGTTACGTGTACGATTTCGGATTTCTATTCGCTCTAAAAAAAGAAATGCTAGGTGATGCCGGCCGTTGATGATGCGGCTGTGCCCCAACTACCTCGAGCTTGCATACATACACCTTGTCAGGTGCCAGCCCTGCCCAACAGCTTCCGACTCGTGCCCGCCGGCTTCCCGTCACAGTCGCTTCTCGACGATGGCCTTGATCTTGCCGATGTCCGCGGCCGGGACCGTCCTGCCCTTGAACCCGGTCATGGTGGTCCCCATGAAGATGGAGTTGTAAATCGCCTCCTCCGTCGCGTCCGCCGCCGCCTCGAAGAGGCCGTTGATGGAGTCGTTGTCCGTCATCTGCACCGACATCGGGCTGGGCCGCAGCGGGTCGACGGTGCGCGAGGCGTGGCCGG
Organism: Cordyceps cicadae; assembly: GCA_002968875.1. Taxonomy (NCBI): domain Eukaryota; kingdom Fungi; phylum Ascomycota; class Sordariomycetes; order Hypocreales; family Cordycipitaceae; genus Cordyceps; species Cordyceps cicadae. The sequence goes on along the minus strand of MWMN01000188.1, from coordinate 27,618 downwards.
ACATGGAGACCTCCTGGTACGGGATCTTGCTCGCGGTGGAGAAGGCCAGGAAGAGGTCGCCCGAGGTGTTGTTGCCGTAGCCGCCGACCTTGGCGAGGCCGACGGTGGCGCGCCGGGCCAGTCGCTGGAGCTGGACGGGCAGCAGCGGCGCGTCCGTGGCGATGACGATGATGATGCTCCCGTCCTTGCGGACTTCCTTGTCGGCCTCGTCGTGGCGCCTCCGCTCGGCCGGGTCCTGCTGCTCCTTGAGGATCGCCCCGACGGGGACGCCGCCGACGTGGAACGACTGGGGGCCGCCGTAGTTGGCCTGGACCAGCACGCCGACGGTGTAGTCGACTTCGTTGCCCGACTCGTCGAAGCCCTTGACAACCCGGCTGCTGCATCCGGTACCGGCCTTGAATCTGTGGCAGACCATGCCGGTGCCGCCGCCGGTGCACCCTTCGGGGACGGCAGAGGCAGAGGCCTTCTCGATGCCGTCGACGACGTGCTGTGCCGTCAGCGGGAAGCGGCTCAGATCGCTCAGGTAGCCGTCATACGTCTCTGCGACAACAGGGACGATGAAGAGAGGCATTTCTCCTTCTTTATCCCGGTGATAGCGGTAGCAGTATTCATAGATTCCCCGGTAAGCGTCACCGACGGAGCCGCTGGATGTCAGGAGGATCGGCGATGTAAGAAGGCCGGTCTCGTCCATCCAGTGAGACCCCGTCAACTCGCCACATCCATTGAAGCGAAATACGCCAGCGAAGCAGCAGTACTTGTACCAGTCTCGTCTCGGAAGAATAGTAGTAAGTCCGGTGTTGACGTTTTGGTCTTTGGAGCGAATACTTGTGACGCTGACCAACACGCCCGGTACGTCGGTAATGGAGTTGAGCTTTCCGGGGCTGAAGTTACCGAGGCGAAGTCCTGGAATGGCCTGGCGCACTCTCAACCGAGAGCCAGTTGGTTCGGTCTGAATCCTACGGATAACCATTGCGGTAGGCTTTGTGGGGATAGACTTTGGTGGCGGCAGGGGCTTGATGTTGAGTCTAGGAGAGGAAGGGGTAAGAGGTTGAGAGGAGTCGAGCAGTAGGCAAGGGTGAAGCAGCTAGGAAAGACACGTCAGGGGCTTTTATCATAGCCGAGAAGAAGACTGACGACTACGTCGACGTCAAGCAAGACGTGCGGGCGTGCGCAAACCGTGTAACATGAGTCGTTTGCTACGGTCACTCGCCGAGTTTGTTGTGTGGAGGTGGAGAAGCTAATGAGCCTGGCTGGTGATGCCCTGCCATATTGAGGTTGGTGGGTGTGACTGGTTGGTAGTGGTAGTTGGCGTTTTGACCATTTGCAACTCCTCGAGAGGCTTTGGCCCTCTGATCAATGGTGGTGGCTTTTGCTCGGGGTTGCTGCACATCGGGCCGGGTCATGAGACGTGATGGTGGTTGTTGAATGCTAGCGAGAAGCCACCCGGAGCATTGTCAACCGCTTTGTCAGCCCGCCCTGAACGTCATTTCTAGCTTGTCCTTGGACGCTTATGTACGACTACCCGAGACACGGGATGGAGCGCGGCTAGAGCCTGCCAAGTTTACCCCGGATTTCTTTGTGGTTTTTGTTTCAAGTCGATGTAGCATCACGAAAGCTGGCTATCTATATGTACAAGTCGGCATGGAGGACTTTAGGGTAGGTAGGGTAGGGGATTACTGGGGTAGGGGGGACAGCGAGAAGAAGAGAACCAACCCGAATGAATATCATGGAATGGCCGCAGTTCAAGGTGTAGAATTTTCAGTGATTCATGCTCTTTCTTGATGACTGCTTCCGTTGGGATAACAGAATCCGGGATGCGCGGGATATTTGTACATCCCGACATGCTGTACCCGCGGCTATGACGGGTGTCACGGGTCGGTGATGAAGAGTGATGGGAATTGTGGAACAAAGTTGAACAAGGAGTCATCTAAAAAAAAAAAAAGAAGGGAAAAGAAGAGAGAAAAAAAGAAAAGAAATGTCTCACCAAAGAAAACAGAAAGGAAAGGAATTTCAAAATCATTTCGCATTTACCAACACACACCCACCAGAGCTGGCGTCTGTCCAGGTGCTCCCAGGACACAAGGTGCTCTGATCGCTGGCAACCAAGCAAGTCCGTTGGCCCCCGCTGCACCCGCTACAAGCAACGCCTAAAATAAATCCGGGGTAACGACGAAACACCCGAGGCAAGGGCTCAAGACACACCAATGACCACTGAACGATGGGCCTGAACTGACACTGACTCGGCCGGTCTCCCCGCTCCTCACCTTTGCCTGGACCGGCCACAGACCGACACTGCCAAAGCTCGCTCTTCATCAAAAACAGACATTCAGATACGCTCACAAAAAAAGACCAATTGGCAAGCACAGACTCGCGCCGCGTAATCACCCGTCCGTTTACTCATTCATTCATTCATTCACTATCCATCCCACAATCACAATGGTCGCTCCCATCCGAGTCGTACCAAATGTAAGCCACCCTCCCTTGTCTCACGCCCAGTGCCCTCGTCACCATTATCAATCACCACCATCACCACCATCACCATCATCAATCACCGCCATCACCATCATCACCGCCCATCATCACCGCCCATCATCAGACACGCAACCGCTGACCGCTGCATCCGTGCTCCCCCCCCCCCCTCCCCAGGCGGCCGTCCGCGCCAGCAGCCTCCTCCGCACCATCCAGTACACGCACCCGCCCTCGTGCCCGTGCCACTCCAACCCGGGCTATCACCAGTCCCAGCCCGCCGTCCTGCCCCGGCCCGCCCAGCCCGGCTACCGCCGCTATGCCACCCCCACCAAGACGGAGACGCTCAAGGAGTACGCCTTTGAGATGGCCGCCTCGTCCATCCGCTTCGGTCCCGGCGTCACCCAGGAGGTCGGCATGGACTTTAAGAACCTCGGCGCCAAGCGCGTCGCCGTCGTCACCGACCGCACTGTCGAGAAGCTCGACGCCATGAGGCAGGTCGTCGAGGGCCTCACCCGCGAGGGCGTCCCCTTTGAAGTCTTTTCCGACGTCCGCGTCGAGCCCAAGGACAGCTCGTAAGCAACCACACCACACACACACACACACACACACACACGCACGCACATACAACCGCGTCCAGCTGTAGCGAGAACTTGAGCCGTCGCTAATCACCGTCCCCCCCCCTGCAGGGTCAAGCAGGCCATTGCCTGGTCGCGTCCGTACCAGCCAGACGCCTTCCTCGCCGTCGGCGGCGGCTCCGTCATGGACACCGCCAAGCTCATGAACCTCTACACCTGCTACCCGGACGCCGACTTTCTCGACTTCGTCAACGCGCCGCTCGGCAAGGGCCTGCCCGTCGACAAGCCGCTCAAGCCGCTCATCGCCGTGCCCACCACGGCCGGCACCGGCAGCGAGACCACCGGCACCGCCATCTTCGACCTCGTCTCCAAAAAGGCAAAGACCGGCGTCGCCCACCGCAACCTCAAGCCGACCCTCGGCATCTGCGACCCCCTCAACACGAGGACCATGCCCGCCGCCGTCAAGGCCAGCTCCGGCCTCGACGTCCTCTGCCACTCGCTCGAGTCCTGGACCGCCATCCCGTACAACGAGCGCACGCCCCGCCCGGCCAACCCCATCCTGCGACCGGCCTACCAGGGCGCCAACCCCATCTCCGACGTCTTCTCCTTCCACGCCCTACGCGCCACCGTCAAGTACCTCCCCCGCGCCGTCAGGGATCCGGATGACTTTGAAGCCCAGACCGAGATGCTCCTTGCCGCTACGCTGGCTGGTGTTGGGTTCGGAAACGCGGGTGTCCATCTTTGCCATGGTAAGTGAACGCATTGCTGTTATTTTGATATATATAAGATGGCCGGCATCTAACAAACAATATCTAGGCATGTCCTACCCGATCTCCGGACAAAACCCTGCCGGCTATAGACATGCCGGCTACGACCTCCCAGCACCGCTGATTCCCCACGGTGTCTCCGTCGCCGTTTCGGCACCAGCCGTTTTCCGATTCACCGGCGCTTCCAACCCCGAGCGCCATCTTGCCGCCGCCGAAGTCTTTGGCGTCGACATCTCAAACGTCAAGCGCGAGAGCGCCGGCGAGGTCCTGGCCGAAGCGCTGACCAAGTTCCTGGCCGATCTCGGCGACCAGCCGAGCGGTATCAAGGACCTTGGCTTCGGCAGCGAGCACATCGAGGCCCTGGTCGAGGGCACACTGCCCCAGGCTCGTGTGCTGATGCTCGCGCCTGGCCTCGCCAAGGAGCTGGAGACGGAGCGTGACCAGCTGCGGAAGCTCTTCGAAAATGCCCTGTCACACTAGTTGGGCAAAACCCAAACCCCCGTGTGCTTATTTGGTTGGAGTTGTGTAGACAAATAAATAGCGGAAATATAGGTGCGCTGGCTTTTGTTCACTTGAACTTGTCCGGGTTGCTCGGGATCATGTGTCGTAGGACAGCTATTTGCTTCACCATGCCTAGTTTCCTCAATTCGGATGCATCGCGTTGGTCCGTTCGTTGGGTGCCGTTGGAGAAGACAACGGTGTAGTCTGGTAATGTCGTCCCGGGAGGAATAACAGACATTGGGGCTATTGTGCAGTTCTGATACGACGTTAGCTGTCGCGCATCCATGCAAGGAACCGAATGGTTATACCGATCCAATCTTGGTGCCGCTGCCAATTTTGCTTCCGACTTGAATCAAGCTGCCCTCGCCAATTTCTGTGCCGCCAGATTCTATGACGGAGCCGACCTCTATCTGCACATAGTCACCGACAGCAACACCTCCCGCACCGGCAGTTTCTGGGTTCGCGGGTCGGGCCCCGATGTGAGCCCGCTCGTGAATGATGCAGCGCCGTCCGATCAGAACACTGCCGTCATTGGACTCAAAGCGACAACGAGGGTGAATCACCGTTTCGGACTGCATAGTTATTGAATGTGTGCCTTGCAGAATGGCATTGTCGGAGATTACGAGCGAGGACGAAAAGTTGACTGGTGGCTTGGGGCCGGATCTGTCAATCGCGGGCAGGACCGAGTGACGTTTGTTCGACATGGCTGGTACAGGAACTCTCTCTGGAGGGTTGGTGAGAATTGTAACTTCAGAGATGGAGAATACTTGTTTTGTTAGGTCGAAGAAATAGCTATGAAAAGCGTGGCGAAGGGTAAAGCTTAAAGTCCACGGGTGCTGGAATAAGCTCCGTATCTGAAGTTCGGCGCTCGAAAGTGAAGTCCAAGTTTGGCCTAGCGACAAGTCAAAAGGGTCGCAAGTTGATCCTGTTGGGCAGTACAAGATATCCGCACCAAACTGGGTGAGTTCTGGGGTACTCGCTAACGCCAAAGCTTAGTCATAGATGTGGTTCGCATTGGCCAACCACAGCGTCTGCATTTCTGATGCTCAGATTAGTTGCAAGGTCGCCACTGATCGAAGTAACGCACGCACGTCTTTCAACCGCCAAACCGTTCACCGGAAGCCAACAACATGCTGTCCACGAGAGCGGCCCCCAAGACGGCCGTCAATGTCTCACGGACCGCCGTGAGAGGATTGGCGACCGTACAGGATGGCACCCCCAAGCGCACCTACGGCGGCCTGAAGGATCAGGACCGTATTTTCCAGAATCTGTACGGACGATACCCGGCCGACCTTGCGAGCGCGAAGAAGATGGGCGACTGGCACAAGACGAAAGAAATTATTCTCAAGGGACACGATTGGATTATCAACGAGGTCAAGGCCTCCGGTCTCCGTGGCCGTGGCGGCGCTGGCTTCCCCTCGGGTCTGAAATGGGTACGTTGTAGCGCGGCAGCTTCGGTTGTGGAGATTGATGTGCGACCACTCGAACAAAACTGACCAATGCGTCTGCAGTCTTTCATGAACTTCAAGGACTGGGACAAGGACAACAAACCGCGATATCTCGTCGTCAATGCCGATGAAGGCGAGCCCGGAACCTGCAAAGACCGCGAGATTATGCGCAAGGACCCGCACAAGCTCATCGAGGGCTGCCTCGTCGCCGGCCGCGCCATGAACGCCACCGCCGCCTACATCTACATCCGCGGCGAATTCATCTACGAGGCCGAGGTCCTCCAGCGGGCAATCAACGAAGCGTACAAGGATGGTCTCATCGGCAAGAACGCGTGTGGCTCGGGGTATGACTTTGACGTCTACCTCCACCGCGGTGCCGGCGCCTACGTCTGTGGCGAGGAGACCTCCCTGATTGAGTCTCTCGAGGGCAAGCCTGGCAAGCCTCGTCTGAAGCCCCCGTTCCCGGCCGCCGTCGGTCTCTTTGGCTGCCCCTCCACCGTCGCCAACGTCGAGACCATTGCGGTCGCGCCAACCATCTGCCGTCGTGGCGGCAACTGGTTCGCCGGCTTTGGTCGCGAGCGTAACCAGGGCACCAAGCTCTTCTGCATCTCCGGCCACGTCAACAACCCTGCTACCGTCGAGGAGGAGATGTCTATCCCCCTCCGGGAGCTGATTGACAAGCACTGCGGCGGCGTGCGTGGCGGCTGGGATAACCTGCTGGCCATCATCCCCGGCGGTTCCTCCACACCCATCCTCCCCAAGAACATCTGCGACGATCAATTGATGGACTTTGACGCCCTGAAGGACAGCCAGTCTGGTCTGGGTACGGCGGCGGTCATCGTCATGGACAAGAGCACCGACGTTGTCCGCGCCATCAGCCGCCTCAGCCACTTTTACCGCCACGAGTCCTGCGGCCAGTGCACTCCATGCCGTGAAGGCAGCAAGTGGACTGAGCAGATCATGTCTCGCTTCGAAAAGGGTCAAGGCCGCGAGCGTGAGATTGACATGCTCCAGGAGCTCACCAAGCAGGTTGAAGGACACACTATCTGTGGTAAGTTATCCAACGAATTACGCTCCTTGCATCAGTCACAGAAACTAACGCGACTCGGTAGCTCTGGGAGAGGCCTTTGCCTGGCCCATCCAGGGTCTTATTCGCCACTTCCGCCCGGAGCTGGAGGCGCGCATGGCCAAGTTTGCCGAGCAGAACGGTGGCCAGGCTTTCGCTGGTGGCCTGCCCCGCACCGCGCGTGCTGAGGGCAAACTTTTGTCACCTGGTCAATAGATGTAATAGTTGGAAGTAAAAGGGTTTTGAGCGAGATTTTAGAGGTTCCGTGATCGGGTGAAGCGCGGTTGCGCAACCTACCCGCACATTGCTGCGGCTGTATCTATTTTACTATGTCATCAATGTTACTTGTTACAAATCTGAAGGTATAGAGGGTGGGATTCACATCTCTGCTGGCTGCTTTTTGCAACGCCCTGCTCTCTAGACCAAGCATACTCTGCAAGCCAGAGGATTCTGCTGACCGGCCAACTACCTCAGACTACGTATTACATCGGAATGACGAAGCTTGATCGGTAATTTCTCTCAGCCCCCAGAGAGTGGGCCAAGCGCGGGATCTGCGGGCTCGCCGTGACCGTGCCGAGCCCAAGGATTCTTATTAGTGATTAGGGGGCTCAGTCTCACTTGTCGGCAAACATGCAAGTGGCATTAACCTCCTGGCGTCCGAATACATAATCATAGGCGCCATAATTCTTCCTCTGCAGACGGAGGGTTATATTTGCTTGCCTTGCTTCAGTTTTCTGTGTTTGGAGAAGACTAATTCATACGCCATCCGTGAACGACTTCCAGAGACTTGACGGCAAAGCAATTTAAAAAAAAACATGGCCAAGACTTTGGAAACGTTCATCGCCTTTGGAGCCGATATCTGTATGTCCTGCCATGCGATACGCGCAACCCATGCCTTCCCATCTACACCCACCTCTGTCTCTCTCAATGCCAATTGACACATCACTGACCATTTCGTCTTGTTCGAACAAACCCAGTCGCCCTTGAGCGAATGATGCGCCTGCTCCAAGCCGTCGGCATCATCCTCACCTCCTACCACGGCCTGCTCGCCCTCCTGCAGCCCTCCGCCTCCGCCGCCCGCCTCCTCGCCACGCGGCTCGCCCTCGTCGCGCTGCAGGACTGGCTCAACGTGACCCGACGCGCGCTGCGGACCTTTTGGTTCCTGCGCGCCTTTCACGGCAGCTACGCGCAGTACCAGCGCCTCTCACCGTCACCGTCGTCGTCGTTGTCGTCGTCCCGCGGTGGCGGCGCGGAGGACCTGCTCGACGTCGTCGCCGGCACGCTGCTCGGCGTGTACGGCCTGCTGGAGACGGTCACGCTGCCGGACGTGACGCGCCTGCCGGGGCTGGCCGTGTTCGGCGCGGAGGAGACGCGCAGGATCAACGGGCAGGCGCAGGCGTGCTGGCTGGCGGCGCTGGCGGCGATGGTGCTGGCGGGCGGGGGCAGGGTGCTGCGGTTGTTGGCGGAGCGTGCGGTGCCGACGGCGGCGGATTTTGGCGGCGGCGGTGGGGAGGAGGAGGAGGAGGGGGGGGAGAGCGAGGGGAAGCGTGGCGAGAAGGGGGCGGCATCGGAGAAGAAGAAGAAGAAGAAGAAGAAGAAGGATCGGGAGGTGGAGAGGAAGAGGAAGCGGGACAAGGCGGAGGCGGCGCGGGAGACGAGGGCGCAGATACGGACGCTGACGCTCAAAATGGTCAATGATGCGCTGGATATGGCCATCCCGGCGAATTTCTGCGGGCTGTCTGATTTTCACCCGGGCCAGGTCGGTATCGCCATGGCGGTCACATCTCTCATTACATTGCGTGGTCACTGGGAACGCTGTGCCAAAGCCTTGCAGTAAATTGTGTTTTTCGACGAGACACAGGTCTCAACTAGGTGGTAACTTTTTGCCCTCCAGAATATATTAAAATAAACTGTGTACTATCCAAGTGCTAAGCTGTATATTACTGCCTTGATCAACTGGTCTTATCCTAAAACACTAACAAGACAAGATATATGCAAGTGTGACCTACAAGGCCGCAACATCTCATGTTATCCCAATAGAGACGTTGAGGATTCCATTCCCCTCCCCCAGAAATACTTCTTAGCTGTAAATCAAGATCTCAATATGCAATCTGCCACTCCAAAAAAGGCAACCGTCATCACCGTCCTCCAACTCCAGCACACGCAAACCAACCCATTTCTATGCTGCTGGGATATGCAAAATCAAACTCGACAAGACTTTCCACCGGGTATTTTCCTCAAACATAACCATGAACATGCCATCATTATTTCTCCAAAATATCAAACCAAAAATGAACAGGGAGAAGAAGACATCAGCGCCGCCCGGTGATGATGAATTGTCCAGTGCCCACCTCCATCTTCCAGCCGTCTTGGAGGAGAGCCGCGGCCACGGATCTCCTCAACTGCGAGACGCCGCCCGCGCTGTGGCGGCCGAGTCCCGTGATGATGGCCAGAGGGCTCGTCCTGGCCTCCTGAGCCTTGAACTCGCCCAGCTGCGCCCACCACTCCGCCGCACGCTGGCGCGCGATCCGCGTGCCGTCCCGCACCGAGACGCCGTGCAGGTCAATGCTGCGCCCGTAGCTCTGCTCGTCGACCAGGAGGTCAGCGGCGGCAGCCGTCGCCGCGTGCGCGTCGCGTGCGTGCCCGCGGGCCTGTTCGGCGTAGTACGCGGCCGCCTGACGGTAGAGCCCGTGCGAGGCCCCCTTACGGTGCATGTGGACCGCCGACGCGGAGGCCTCGCGCCGCGCGTGGTGCAGGGCCTGCGAGGCCTTGACGGCGTCTGCAAAGTTGCCGCCGGCTCCGGTGACGCCGACGAGCGGCGAGGAAGCAGCTGCGGGCTTCGTAGGAGAGAGAGCCCACGCGCCTAGGCTGGGCGAGCCTAAAGGACCGGGAGAAGTCGAGCCCTCGATCTCGTCACGGGGGAGAGGCGTCATAATGTTTCCAAGCATTAACTTTTGGCCTTTGCTCTTTTTGGACCGCGCGAAGTGTTTGTTGACGAGCTGAGCTAGGTCGTCTGAGAAGGGGATGATGGAGTTGGTTGCGCTGACGATGGCCTGGAGGTAATTTTCAGGGACCTGCTTGTACTTGCGCGACAAGATGGTGACAGCCTCTGGTAGAGGGTCATTTTCGGCGAGACTGGGTTCCTGCGAAATTCGTTGGTCCAGAAGCGCAACCACCGTCTCCGGGGACGAGCAATCGTGATCATAGTACGTCTCCGAGACGGAATCAAAAGTGAGATTGAACCGCTCTGCAATATAGCCAATGTCTGATTGCTCTTGACTCAATGTTAGCAGGCCATTCCCGTGGTTCGTTGACTTGATGAGCGTACCCTTGGCTTCACGGATGAGTTCTGCGGGGACAGCATTTTTTGTGTCTGGCGAGGGCTCTCTTCGCTTACGCCCCTTTCCCTTTCCCTTTCCCTTGCGCTTCTGGGATTCCTTGAGCTGAACAAACCCATCAATACCCTTGGTTTGCTGCCCGGTTTCCTCCAAGTATTGCATGTTTAGTAAGTGGTCCAGTGCAGACTGAAAATCATTATTGTATTTCTTGAGTGCATACTCGACGTCAAATGTCTTCAGTTCGGGAAACATGGCATGCAGTTGGAGGATCTTATCCTCCTTGCTGTCGTTGTTGAATGAAGTCACCCGCGGTGCTACCCACGTCACGTCAGCGGGATCAGACGTCGATGCGGAACTGGTTGAGTTTGTTTCCTGGTTGCCAGAGCGGTGCTGACTGAGGCTGGTTGCGGATGTGAGCGTCTGCGAGTCTACCGCGTCCTGGCTCTCGATGTCCTGGAACCCAGCAACGCCGCTGGGGTTAAAGCCACTGTTCTCCTCAGCGACGACATTTTCGGACAGGTTTTGCAGGATTTCGGTGGCCGCGACAAAGCCAGGCTTTTTGTATAGTTCATAGTCACTTGCTACGGCTCTGACCACAGATTCGTCTAGAAAAGGTCGAAAAGACTCCTACATGGAAGCACAGGTCAGTACTCCGTGGCCATGGTGGTATTTTTAGTGACTCAACAAACCGCAAGTCTTTGTAAAAAGGGTTCGTTGCGCTCTGTTTGAGGCATGGTGCCATGTCTCACGTTTGTGCGACGGAAACCAAGGAAGCTGAGAAGCCAAAAAAGCTAAAGGAACGAGCGTAGATAAAGAATCTACGGAAGATAGAGAGGAAAAAATAAAAAGCGAGTGGCGAGAGGGAATGAGGGCATGGTATCTGAAATTCAGGCTCGTTGGTCAACACAACCAGAAGAGCAAGCAAACGCTGATGCAGCCGGAAGCTATTTTGCTGCAAAATCACGTGCGGGGTAAGTCTATTGTGCAGCCACCAAGAACGACGACTGACGCGCAGCAATTTCTGTGAGATGCTCTCGAGCTATTGCTTTGCTGGGAGGCAGTACATCGCGATATTCAAGGATACTGCTGTTGTCTTTGAGGATCATGATGGTTGGTGAGAGATGACGACTAGGTTGACAAGGGCAGTACAGGTATTATGTATGCAACGCGCTAATCCATATATATGTATATGTAATATGTTATGTGTGAGGTCCAATGTCGCGGCTGTGATGCGACATGTGCCATAATAATTGAATGCAATATCTGTGGGTAATGATAAGGCATCCGAGCTGCCAAAGTTGGGAAATGTCCATGGTACTATTCAGCATGATCTTTGTGTGTATGATGACATGTATTACGTCAAGGTGTGACATTCCCGGGTAGGCACACAAGTATTTGGGTACTTGATAACTAGGTGGGTAGTTAGCTTGTCAGGCGGCAGCCGGCCGGCTGTGGCGTGGACGGACGTCTGCCAGCCACTTTTGTCTCGAGAATTTCCAAGGCGTGTCAGGGCAGAAATAATGCGCGTTATTTTTTTTTTGTTAAAAAAAAAAGTTTAGTTTTTGCTATATTCTCTCCCTCTCTCAAACAAAAGCAACAGCAACCATATATATCATTCAGGAAGATTATTCATTACTGTTGGGGGCCTGAGAGATGCTGTACCTGGCTAGTAGGCCTCCCCCCAGAGGCCCACCGTAGAACCGCCTTGGGGAAGCTTGTCATCCGACGCTTTGGCTTTTGACGCTAATCCCTTTTGAAATCACCACGCATCACACTGCATGTTCTCGCTGCAACAGCAACTCTAGCTCTCCGTCTCCATCTACCGTCCATCCATCAACTCCCCACCCGCCTGCCGCCTCCCTCCGTCACCACCATCACAGCTTTACTTTATACCGCCATTTTCCCATGCTCACGCTTTGTCCTTGTTGCTTCGAACCGCCCAGATCGCAGCTGGCTGCAACTTCTACATAATCACCGCGCCTCCGAGCGCCCCGTTGACTCGCCATGCGTCATCACGCTGTCACTGCCCGACTCGCTGCAGTCGTCGCCATCAGCACCGCACTAGTCAGTGCCCAAGAATACACACCAAAGCACGAACATGGACGCTGCGCTTTTCGTGGGCAATGCGGAAAGCAGAGCTTCTTCGGAAAGGAGCTGCCTTGTGTTGATAATGGTCTCGCCGAGGACCCCGAGGCCGAGCTTCGGAGCGAGCTAGTCGACCTCTGTGGCGAGGAATGGCGTGAGGGACCAGTCTGCTGCACTTTACCGCAGGTGAGCTTCAAGACACAATGCAGTGTCCCTCTATATGAAGAAAAAACTGCTCACACTTCCTAGGTCAAAGCTCTTAAATCCGAACTCGGAACACCCAATACCCTCATCGGCTCTTGTCCGGCTTGCAAACACAACTTCTTCAATACATTCTGCAAGTTTACTTGCTCTCCAGACCAGTCGCTCTTTGTCAACGTCACTAGTGCTGCTGAGAAAGGTGACAAGCTGCTCGTTACTGAACTCGACCACCTCATCTCGGACGAATATGGCGCTGGCTTCTACGATAGCTGTAAGGAGGTCAAATTTGGCGGCGCCAACTCGAAAGCCATGAACCTCATCGGAGGAGGTGCCAAGGAGTACAAGGCCTTCCTCAAATTTCTCGGCGACAAGAAGCCCTTCGCCGGATCCCCATTTCAAATCAACTTTCCGCGAACCTACGAGGATCCAGCAATGGGCCCGCTTGACATGAAACCCAAAAAGTGCAATGATGAGGACCCCGATTATCGCTGTGTCTGTGTCGATTGTCCTGAAGTTTGTCCCGACCTTCCCAAGGTCAAGGAATCTCACTCGTGTCGGGTTGGTGCGTTGCCCTGCCTGTCGTTTGCCTCCATCTTTATCTACAGCGTGCTGCTCTTTGCTCTCGCCGCACTCCTGTCTGGGCATGTTGCGTGGAGAAAGTATTCCAAGAGACGAGCTGAGCGGACTAGGCTTCTGCACGAAGCTTTTCACAGCGACGATGAGGACGAGGGTGGCCCGGTTCAATCAGAGGCCATGCGCGACCGCCCTGTCAAACGATATTGGCTAAACGACCGATGCGACAAGACCTTTTACAAGCTTGGGCTTTACGCTGCAAGTGCCCCTGCCTTGACCATCACTATTTGTTTGGTTATAGTGGCGATCTTGAGTGCCGGCTGGGTTCACTTTGACCTGGAAAAAGAGCCTGCTCGACTTTGGGTTAGCCCATCCTCGGCCGCGGCGCAGGAGAAGGCATACTTCGATGACAACTTCGGCCCTTTCTATCGTGCCGAACAGGCTTTCCTCGTCAACGACACAGCCTCTGATGGACCGTCTCCAGTTCTCAGCTACGATACTCTCCGGTGGTGGGTTGGTGTCGAAAGGAGCATTCAAAATCTCGAGAGCCCTACCTATGGCAAGTACTTTAGGGATCTTTGCTTCAAGCCGACAAACGACGCATGCGTCATTCAGTCAGTGTCGGCATACTGGGGTTCCAAAGGTGGCTTTGGACGTGAGACATGGCAAGATGAGCTCCGTGCCTGCGCCAAGAGCCCAGTCGAATGTCGCCCTGATTTCGGCCAACCCATCGAACCGGAAATGATTCTTGGTGGCTATGATTCCGACGTTGCGGAAGCCAAGGCCATCACAGTGACCTGGGTAGTCAACAATGCCCCTGGAGGCACTCCCGAATTTGCGCATGCCGTCGACTGGGAGAATACCCTACGGGACAGGCTTCTACAAGTCCAAAAAGAGGCTGCTGACCGTGGCCTCCGACTTTCTTTCAACACTGAAATCAGTCTTGAACAGGAACTGAACAAGTCTACAAATACCGACGCCAAGATTGTCGTCATCAGCTATGTTGTCATGTTCATCTATGCGTGCTTGGCGTTGGGCACGCCGCTGAAGCACATCTTCCGCAACCCGGCCGTGCTCTTAGTGGAATCAAAGGTGACGCTCGGGCTGGTTGGCATCCTTATTGTGCTCATGTCCATCTGCGCATCCATCGGTTTCTTCTCTTGGGTAGGCTTAAAGGCCACTCTAATCATTGTTGAAGTCATTCCCTTTATTGTGCTGGCAGTTGGTGTCGACAACATCTTCCTGATCGTCCACGAGCTGGATAGAGTGAATCTTAGCTGCCCTGATCAGGGAGTTGAAGAGCGAGTCGCGCGAGCACTTGGAAGAATGGGACCTTCCATCTTGTTCTCTGCTCTGACGGAGACTGTTGCTTTCGCACTCGGCGCTGCTGTTGGCATGCCTGCTGTTCGCAACTTTGCCGCATACGCGGCTGGTGCAGTATTTGTGAATGCAATTCTGCAAATGACGATGTTTGTGTCGTTTCTTGCACTCAACCAGTTACGGGTTGAAGACTACCGCTGCGAACTGTGGCCATGGTGGCAAGTCAAGACGGCCAGGGTATATCTAAGCTCCGGCAATGGATACGCCACGGGCCGAGCGTTAGATGTGGATGAAGAGAGCATGCTGCAGGTGTTTATCAAGAATACCTACTCAACCGCCATCCTTGCGAGAAAGGCCAAGGTCATCATCGTTGCCGTCTTCCTTGGCATGTTTGCTGCTGCGATAGCCTTGCTTCCCACGATGCAGATTGGCCTTGATCAGAGAGTTGCCATCCCTGATGGCTCGTACCTCATCCCCTACTTTAACGACATGTACGCGTACTTTGGCGTTGGCCCGCCTGTTTATTTCGTCGCGAGAGAGAATGTAGCGCAACGGACCGAGCAACAAGAGCTGTGCTCACGGTTTACCTCTTGCCAACAACTCTCTCTAACGAACACTCTAGAAATGGAGAGACGCAGACCCAATGTGTCATATATTGCATCACCCACTGCTAGCTGGATTGATGACTTCTTTTTGTGGCTAAACCCGGCATATGAGACCTGCTGTACAAAAGGTCGGTCGGCGTGCTTCGCCGACAGAGACCCTGCCTGGAACACTAGCCTGTCTGGCATGCCCGAAGACGACGAATTCTTGGAGTACCTGGACAAATTCCTGAAGAGCGATGCGGACGAGGAGTGCCCGCTCGGAGGCAAGGCTGCTTATGGTCAAGCCGTGGTCCTTGATCAAGCCGCTACGAGTATCAAAGCCAGCCACTTTAGAACCGCGCACACGCCGCTCCGCAGTCAGGAAGACTTCATCAACGCCTACTCGTCCGCACGCCGCATCGCGTCGGAGATCTCGGAGCGGACTGGTGCCGACGTGTTCCCCTACAGCGTGTTTTACATCTTCTTTGATCAGTATCTCAGCATTATCCCCCTCACCGCCGGACTCTTATCCGCGGCGGTTGGCATCATCTTTGTTGTGGCCTCTGTCCTGCTCGGCTCCGTCCTCACCGCCGCCGTCGTGTCCGTCACCGTTGTCATGAGCGTCGTCGATATCATGGGCGCCATGGCCGTCTTTGGCGTGTCATTGAATGCCGTGTCCCTCGTCAACCTCATCATCTGCGTTGGTATTTCAGTCGAGTTTTGCGCCCACATTGCCCGTGCCTTTACCTTTCCCTCACGCACTGTCCTTGAGAGCAACACCAACGCCCTACGCGGACGGGACGCGCGCGCATGGACGGCGCTTGTTAACGTCGGTGGCTCCGTCTTTTCTGGCATCACCGTCACCAAGCTGCTCGGCGTGTTCGTGCTAGCGTTTACACGCTCCAAAATTTTCGAGATTTACTACTTCCGCGTGTGGCTCTCACTCGTTGTCTTCGCGGCCCTGCACGCCCTCGTCTTCCTGCCGGTGGCGCTGAGCATCGCCGGCGGCAGCGGCTATGTTGATCCGGAAAGCGAAGGCACAGCGGCCCAGGACCTCACAGATCGCCGGTGGCGGGCCATCCGTATTGGGGATCAAAGCGATTCTGAGGATGACTACTAGAAAGCGACACCAATTAGCGCGCAACAGGGTGCATAGGCTGAATATGCGCTCTCTGCGGCTAGACCCTTTCGTGAACCATTGAGTTTTGGATAACACATGCTTGCGCAATAGTAATGGAGTTGGGATAATACAGCGAGTTTATTATTAGAAATTACAATTCCTTTTCCTCGATTCCCTCTTTGCATCGTGGGCGTTGCACTCTTTGCCCAGCTACGCTGGTGGTAAGAAAGTAGAAAACAGCACCGCTTGTATCCCCGCGTACATGACCATAAAGACGACGGCCGCACGTCCTGTAGCCCGACGGTCGGCATCCAGCAAGCACGCCGCGATCCACCAGTACCACACGGCGTAGCCGGACGCGAGGCGCGAGATAACCTGGACGTGGTAGCTGGTGAGGGCAAGGAGCGCGACGATGGCCTGGCTAGCGGCCAGCGCGCGTAGCAGCGTGCGGTGGTCGGCCTGGATGGACGGCGACATGCCGGCCGCCGCCGCCGGGCGTCGTAGAACCTGCCAGCCGGAGACAACCAGGAGCGAGAGCACGGGCGCGGCGAGGAGGAAAAGCGGAATTTGGTTGGGCGTCCAGTAGCGGAGGAAGCCGACGTTCCTATGAAAATTGCGTAAGCAAGTGAGCAAGAACATGGAACCACGACATGCGATTTTCTTTCTTTTTTGGCTTCGTCAAGTTCCTGGCGGGAGATGTCGGGGGAGGGGGTTTGTAAAGCGAGACTCACCAGTATACATCCTGGACGTAGCTGTAGATGCTCGGCACCGTCCTGTCGCACCACGGCGGCCGAAGCTGCGTCGCGGCACCGCCATCACAGTAGATCGTGTACGCGACGTACTGCGGCACCACGCTCCCGAGAGCGACCAGGACGCCGCCGAGTCCCGCGGCCGCGGCCGCCAGCACGGGCTTCCCGGCCGGCGCGCGGACAAACTCCGCGGCCGCCTGCAGCGCCTCGACGGCGAAGAGCAGGCCGCTCGCCAGGCCGTTGGAGCGGACGGCCGTGGCGACACCGAGCACCGCGCCGGCCGCTACGACCGCCGCGGCGCGCCCGGGACCCGCGTGGGCGGCGGTAGCCCGCGGCGAGCAGCCAGAGGCCGGCAAAGGAGAGCGCGCTAAAGGGCGCCTCGGCGTAGGGCGCGGAGAGGAAGACGCCGGCGGGCGCGAGGATGCAGAGCAGCGCGGCGAGCAGCGGCGTCCGCGCGTCGTCGCGGAAGAGGAGCGCGGTGAGGCGGTGGAGGGTGAGCGCGGCGGCGAGGTGGGAGGCGTGGGCGAGGGCGATGCCGGCGACGGCCTCGGGCTGGGAGCAGCTGGGCAGGAGGCGGGCGAGCCGGCGCAGGAGCAGGGAGAGGGCGGGGCTGAAGGCCCACTGCTGCTCGTAGACGTGGCCGAGGCGCGCGCCGTGCACGAAGTAGATGGCGTCCCAGCGGGTGAGGCGGCTGGCGAGGGTGGTGGCGGAGGAGGAGGAGGAGGAGGAGGAGGAGGAAGGGGTGCCGAGGATGGAGAAGAGGAGGGACGTGGAGGTATCGTAGTCGGGGCCGACGAGGGCACTGCCGTAGGAGAGGAGCAGGAGGAATGTCTTCCAGGCGACGAAGGAGCCGATGAGGATGAGGAGCGGCGACGGCGACGGCGGCGAGGCAGTCTTGGGTGCCATCTTGGCGGGCGTGCGCGGTCCGGTGCTGGGAGGGCGGTGTTGACAGGCTGGGTTTTGATTATCTCATTTGGACGGGAGCGTGCGGATAGGGCTCTGGTTTCTAGAAGCCCATGATGAATTTCTTGCTGCCTCTTGATTCTGCTTGTCACCGAGGAAGATGATGAGGAACCAGGTTGTTGGAGCGTGCGAAGCTTGTGAGCGAGACAGGTAATTTCTACTGGTTCACTTGGGACCTGCAGGGTAGCTTGATGGGCTAAACGACAGATCACCGCCGAACATTATTGCATATTAAATCAAATCAGATTGCAGAAGAAATGGAGCAACATATTCTAAGAGATGATTTTAAATTTCACACTGAAACGAGTGATGTGTGAATACCTTGGTGTTGAAAGTAGACAGGCACCATGATGTATGTAGCACAGCCACTGACAACCTTAATACCAAGGCAAAACGGGTGATGTGGCGCTTGCTGACGCCACGGCTCCAACAGGCCGTCGCAAGCTTAACGTACCACGTCCATGATATGAAATTCTTCCTCGACAATCGGCTGGTCACCCAACGGCGCAAACGATTGTGCAGCTGATTTAATCAATGCCACAGAATCCCAATCATCGACGCAAACCCACAAGCGGAGCTCCCGACGCGTAGACGAGATGCGCATCCGCTTCACATTCGCAGGTGTATTCCTGCTGCTGCTCCTCGTAGCAGCTTATGCCGGGCTCACAAAGCTGCAGCTCAGCCACCTCATCAACGACAAGCTGCTGCACTTCCTCACATTCTTCCTCCTCACCGTCGTCTTCTACTGGGTCGTCGACACGAACCGCCGCCGGACGATGAACATGACATTTGCCGTGTGTACGCTGACCCTCGGCGTGGGATCCGAGTTCCTGCAGAGCGTCCTGCCCAACGATCGCGACTTTGACATTTACGACATCGCCGCCAACGTGCTCGGCAGCCTGCTCGGAATCGGACTGTGCTCGTGGTACCACCGGCGGATGCTCGAGCGCCGACGCCAGAGGAAGACGTACACCACGGTCCCGGGCGAGGATGCCGGGGACCTGGAGCTCGGCGAGGGCCACGAGACGGGCATCGTGGAGGATGGCGGCGTACCGCCGCAGACGCTGGAGGAGGAGCTGGACAACTGGGACGAGCATGCGCCGGACGACTGGGAAGACGAGGGCAATGCGGAGGGAGCGGACATTGCGACGTCGAAGAACGATGACAAGGCCAAGTGAGACGCTCCAGAAGCTGGAGGTCTGTTTCGCTGGTGGCAAGAAGTGTATGGGCTGGAGGAGGCTTGTTTGGACGGCACCTGCTCCCCGCAGCTTACAAAGGCGGGCTGATTTAGCAAGGTGTCATTTTGCTGTATTAAATGTATGAGAAATGAGAATAAAGATAGCGTGCGATTTTCGTTGAATGAGCCCTCTATTGCATGGCACACTACTCCGCGGGGAATCCAATGGCTGTTTGGCTACATGAAAACTGTCAGAATAGAGGATAGTCAGCCATATGTCTCTGCTATGTCAATATTCATCTCTAGAAGAATTGATTCGGGCTGTGTAACCCTAATTTCCTGTATTGCAACCTGCAGACGTTCCTTTTAGCTGGTCAACTGCGTCGTCGATGAAGCCTGGTGAAGCCACCCCACTGCATTCCTTGGAGGTACCCCTCCGCCAGTTGGGCAGCCCACTTTGCAGCAAAGGCAACGCCAGTCGAAGCTCCCAACTCTTTCTATCTTGCAAGCACAATCACACGTCAACTATGGCGACGAAAGCGAAGCAGCCTGCTACAGGGTAGGGATATCAAGTACAAGCTGCATAATGAGTCTCGAATACTAACGTTCCCCAGCGGCAAGAACGAAACGTCGACGAACCCCCGAGGAATTCCCACTGCGCCGTTCGTCGACAAGGTTGAGGACTATGTCTCGTCACGCGACGAGGTCGAAGGCACACTACAGAGCTTTCAGGAGCTGATTTCGTACGTGAATTCGAAATTACATCTGCAACAGCCATTGGCGACCGTTTTTCATCGGCGAAGAGGACGATTCGGCCTGTAGGAGCATGGATGCTAACCGTGCGACCAGCAAATACCAGTTTATGGAAATGAACCTTCAAAAGCGCATGGCCGGCCTCAAGGATAAGATTCCTGACATTCAGAAAACGTTAGACACCGTGCAGTTCATGAAGCTGCGAAAGGTAAGCCGGGTGCGCATGTTTAAGCAGCCTTGGCTGATTGTTCAAGGACGAGACCGAACCAATCGAGACAACATTCGAGCTCAACGACACATTGTTTGCGCGCGCCAATATCCCACCAACGGAAGAAGTTTACATTTGGCTTGGAGTATGACGAAAACATGATAGAACGAGATCGCCCATGTGCCGATGCTAACGCCGTGCCAAGGCCAACGTCATGCTCTCATACCCCATCGACGAAGCCCAAGCCCTTCTCGAATCAAAGCTCAAGACGGCCAAGACGAGTCTTTCAAATTGCGAAGAAGACTCAGACTTTATACGCGAGCAGATTACGGTGAGCAACGCCCAACGTGACACCCACTGGGACTGGCTGGGGCCATGATACTAATTCTGCTCGGACGCGCGCAGACGATGGAGGTCGCCACGGCGCGAGTATACAACTGGGAGGTTGTTCAGAAGCGAAAAGAAAAGAAGGAGGAGGAAGAGTCAAAAGCCGCGGCCAAGCCCGAAGAAAAGTCATAGAGAGGGTAAAGGAATATTGTGTATTTGATGACACACTATCGCATGTTGCTACCCAGGCGCTTAAAAACACACTGTCAGCCTTGGAGTCTGACCGCGGTGGACATTTAAAATTTCATCGAACTCTGCTTCTAAGAAATTGTATATAAAATAGGACCGAGGGTTGATGATACTATTTGGGTGTTAAGATAGATGCTGCTTGGATTTCGTGGCGACCAAGTACTGATGTACGCCCCACTGTATTTTTCATACCCAATTGTTCGACCAGCGACCTCTTCTTGGAAGAAGCGCAACACTTTTGCAGAACCTTCGATGGCCACAGTACTGCGCATTGCCTGCAAAGTGCTCTGTATGGCGAAATGAAGAGGAATGTTTCGAAGGGCGGCATGGAATGTCCGCGGAAGGCTACTGCGCGCCCCCGGCTCGATACAAGGCGGGAGGGTAAGGATTCTCACAACGCTGACGATGCAACACCGTCTAACCCGGAGCAACAGAGTCGTGCTCGCCCATCATGCGTCGATCATATATTCAACTTTCATACAGCAAGCTCAGAACGCCTGTATGACAATACGGGATGTGCAGCAGCCCAGTCGACTCACTTGGCTTGGCCGTCTGCCTCTTCACCCACCAATGCGAATACCCCGAGCGACCGCACGGACACGACGATACAAGATGCGGATTATAAAGCTGATAAAATCAGCACAAATTCTACGTCTCTCAAAAAGGGGCAGCCGAAGCTACGGCATGTAGATGGACAGGAGTATGCCTACATGCGGTTCCTGACGCGCATTCTGGAGCGCGATCAGAATGTTGGGACCTGGGAGCTTACAGTAGCGCAGTCGCGACTTACATCGATCCCGATTGTTTTAGCACAATTGATACTGGCGAATCGAGCAACAAAAAAGACTACAGAAGGTGACCAGTTGTTGAAGCTGCTCCCGTCCGAAACAGAGATGCAGCAAAGGATCGAGCACCTCAATAAGAAGCATCCTCTGGGGACGAATGCTTTGAGGTCATACGCAAATATATTAGCCAGCGAAAACGACGACAAACGTTGCCAGAGGCTGTTGGAATATGATGGCCCTATCTCAATCTATGTGCTGCTCTTTCTATTGCGGCCAAGTTCGACATTGCGCCATATACCGACGCTCCGAAGCCTCATTGAACGCTTCAAGCTGGACCACGCATTGTCTGGCAAAAACTGGCCCTTGGTATCTCATGCACCATCGCCGAATTATGTCAAAATCTTGTCACTGCTACAGAAACACATGGCTCGCACAGAGCCGAGATTATTAGTTGACCTGGCGGAAGCAGCGTCTAGCCACATGAAGTCTTTCCTGGAAAAAGGCGACCCGGCGAAGAAATATGTGACTTGTTGTCGACTGTTCAACAGAATGCTACAGATTTTCCAACCCGAACCGCATTTGTTCACGAAGCAGTCACCTGTTGCCAACGCCTACTTCTGGGAAGCCCAACGCATGCTACTCACAATGTCCGAGACGTTGGGGCAGCCGCTGCAGGTATCTGGGAAAGGCTTTCGTGCAATCCGGAGAGCGCTTGCAGGCATGCCGAAGAACGAAGCCGAGAAACACAGTGCGCTTCTGCATGCACCGTCTTGGCCACCGTATCTGACGCCTGGAGATGGCATGGACGAGATGACGGACCCCGAGGCCAACTGGAGTCGAACTGTCGAGGCGGGCATGCTAATGCAAGAGGCTGGCTTCGCAAAGTTCGAAGCCGATGACAGTCTGGACATACTCAAAGGTATGGCACCCAGCGGAACGCCGACAATACAGCAGCGCACGCTTGCGGGCAGTCGAAGCATTAGCACGTGGGAGGCGTCCATTCGAGCTACGCGAGATGCCTCGGAGGCGTGGGGGCGATTCAACGACCCTCCGCAGAAGGATGCTGTCCCTGGAGTGAATGAGTATGCGGCCATGTTCGAGAAGCTCACGCTGAGGGAGGTCGCGCCGACTAGCAAGCTCCTCCCCGGCGACAAGGCACGGAACTTTCCCGCCTACCGAGCTGCAAATCTTGCAGACATTGAGTGGGCAAAATCTCGACCGCCGAGCGTAGGGGAACTCTACGACCAGATGCGCCAACAAAACATTTTCGCCAGCGGTCCCTGCCTTTCCATTCTAGTAGCGAATGCGCCTGACTTGAAAACCGCCCATCGCTATCTAGAAACTGCTGCGCAATTGGACCCGGATATCTCTAGCCTCTTTGCTACCAAGATTGAACGATCTGCACTGCGTCGGGTTGGCATGGGGCTCTTCTCTGCGTACATCAGTATGCTCTTGAGGCGGTATGACAATCGCGGGTGGGAGAATCTGCAGCGAGCGATTGCCCTGGTGGAGGCGCGTATTGGAGACAAGCGCTCGCGCTGGGCTTCGCTGGTTTGGGGAGCCATCTTGAAAGGCGCGTCGAGGCATCGCTCGACGCTACGAATGTCTTTCTCCGAACAGGTGGAGCTCATCATTGCGATTGCAAAACGGATTGACCGGGCCGGCAGATTGAACCTGGCCAACTTTACGGAATTGAACAAGAGTCTGCGAAAGCTGATACGGTACGATTTGCGCGCGCTGCTTGTATATTTGCAACGAAGTGAGGGGTCAGAACTTGCGTCCTCGTCAAAGATACCGTTACGAATCCTATACGATGATGTCATCTTTAACGAGGAAAGAGAAGTGTCGGCGCGAGGGGAGGAAGGGCAGGTTCCCTGTGCCCCAGGCACGCTAAAGTCCCTCGTGGAGTTCATGAAAGCCGAGTTTGCCAAACTGCAGGCAGAAGAAGTTTTGTACCAAACGGGGGCGCGTGACAACCACATATCACCGCTGGATCGTATGCTGTCGAGAAACGACGTGGTTCGAAGCGAGCACGCGCTGGAGTACATGCTGAGCATGGGCTACGCGGGTGAATACCGGGAGATGAAGAAACTGCTCCTCTTCCTCATACGAGAATGGGGCCAAGCAGATCTGGTGCAGGACTTGGTCGCACTGGACGAGCTGCCGCAGTCGGCTGACTTTTCGGAGCTGCTGTGCGTGTTCCGGCTGCTGGGGGAGCCGGGGCTGGGAGGGTCTGCTGTTGGCAGGGAGGTGCAGGACGCAATCGCAGAGCGCGGGCTGCCGTGGCCGTGGCCGGACGACGCAACGTTGGACGCATATCTCGAGATGCACAAGCATGATTCGACCCAGCATGACTCGATCCAGCATGTACAGACGATACTGGGCTTGATGCGGGCGCGAAAGGGGGCCGCAGCAGCAGCGTCGGGGGCAGGAGTGGTTTCTGGTCATGATGGCGGGGAGACACGAATGGCTGAGCGCCAGACTTGGACGGGCTGGGCCAGCGGCGACGAGGAGTTACGATGGTAGGAGAAATTAATCACTGGGTCAGTACCGGGAACAAGGCAGACGGTGCTGTTTCAGGCGAAGCAATCACCGTGATTCCATGTACCGGTGCCTCGTTGGGTGTGGCGCGCAGGCGTCAAGGTTACATGGCCAAGCTGTATCGGTGCGGCCGCAGAGCGGTTAAGACGGATCTTGTTGAACGTGGATACCCGGGCGCACCAGAAGGAATGTATTTACGAGATGGATATCGGTGGATTGTACAGTAAAATCTTGTAAAATTTAGT
Source organism: Cordyceps cicadae (assembly GCA_002968875.1). NCBI lineage: Eukaryota > Fungi > Ascomycota > Sordariomycetes > Hypocreales > Cordycipitaceae > Cordyceps > Cordyceps cicadae. The sequence continues at coordinate 3,574 of MWMN01000188.1, read as the reverse complement.
GTGTATAAATACAGAGCGCGGCAGCGTATACGGTGGAACGCAGTAATCGAGTGTGGGATCGGTGGTGTGTGACGATGTGTCGACGGCCACGACCAATGGATGGGCAGGGCCATGGATGACGAGAATCTTGACGAATCGAAGAATAGACCGTTCTGGACCGTGAACATGGATACGCCCGTGTTGGGAGTACGGGACTTGGGGACCGGGACGATTGATGGTTAGGAGGTTGGTGACTTGTCCAGACAAACAGACGGCGAGGGTGGTGGTGGAATAGGAGCCAATGGGAAGGGAAGAAACGGGGAAAACCAGGGCAGGATCCATCCATACAGAAGGAGATGATGATGACCTTGGACCAGATGTTGGGCGCTTCGCGATCGAGAGTTGTGACGGGACGGAGGAGGAGGAGGAGGAGGGAAGGAAGGGAAGGGGGGGGGGGGGGGG